>WEIS01322718.1:0-14604 GCA_013389965.1 Todus mexicanus | reverse complement strand
ATTTTTTTTTTAAATTAATATCTTTGGGTAATTTGCATCCTGGAATTTTAAAGGAGTTGGCTGAGGAGCAGTTTGTCTTTCATGTTGTTTTATAATAACTCGTGAAACAGAGGGAAAGTTCCAGGAGGTAGTAGGAGGAGAGCAGAGGACATGACCTGGGTGTGTATGGCTTAGTCACCTCTGTGTGAACCTTAAGTGAAAGCCTGGTGAAGAACTCAGGAAGTGTTGCTATTAGTAATGCCAATAAATATGTATTTATGGATCCTGTCCTACTAACTCGATGCCCTTTTTTTTAATAGGACCCTAGGTTTTTTTCTTGTCGTCTAAGACATTTGACTTAGTACCTCATGATACTTTGGTTGAGGAAGCTAAAGTAATACTTAATGATGATGCCGTGTCCCCTGTCTCAATGCTCCTAACTTCATTTTCTCAGGAAGACAGCCTCCCATAAAGTTCCTGAGTAGCCATAGGTTATTATTTCATCTTTCATTTTATATTTACCTGACAAAGCTGCCAGCACTTGGATGATTTCCCCGAGGAGGACACTGATACATCAGAGAAGGTTCTCACAGCAGAGCCGTGGAAGTGACTAAAGAGAGGAGAAAAGCGTCCAATGGCTTAGCCTGACAGATGGCTGCAGATCGATAGGGGAGGGTATTTAAAGGAATTTAATTATCGAGGGCTCTTCAATCTAGCTGTGAGAGGCAATCGAAATTCATGACTGGAAGTCGAAGCTAACACAAATTCACGCTGGAAGCAATGCAAAAGGTTTTATAAAGATGAGACAACTTACCAAAGGTTATAGCATGTTTATTTTCCATTGCTGATGGAAAGGTACAGCTGTAATTGAAAAAAAAAAACTTCATTCAGGAAGCTTTAAAGTTGTTTTGCACAGCTATTAGTGTTTGTCTGAAGCTCAGGCTGATAGGGAGCTTGCTGAAAATGGCCCCAATAATTCCCCATCTAAATTAGGTGAAATGGAGAAGTTGGTCTCCTGCCATGTGACTTCTTTTGTTGCTAATTGCAAAGATGAGTTGATGTGTGAGAGGAAGAAAGACTTTTATCTCAAGGTCACCAGTTGGAGTCCAGCTCAGGCTGAATGCTTGGAATGACACCATCTGACCAGCATGATGGTCTCATGGAAACCCCACAGGCCACCAAGTGTGGCCAACAGAAGCAACAGGGCTTTCTTAACAAGCAGGTTGGCAAGGCAGAGAGGTAAGCATGAAGACAGATGGATTTCCATGCCATAGCCATGACCTAGGGGTTTTTTTTCTGAACAGAGGATTTATAGGAGGCTTGTGTTCCTACAGCCAAGGAGGTAGGTGTTGTTGTGTGAGTAGCAGTGGCCAGCTTGGCACCTGCCTACAGTGTGAAATCAGCTTTATGAGTTATTTCTCCAGGAGATAATGGCTTTTAGCATTTCAGCACTGATACCTTGGCCTTGCATGGGAAACTTAGTTTAGGACCTGGGAGCTTCTAAGATAAGGCACCGATCTGCCCAGAATCAGATGTTATTTGGATGGTAGTATCTTTCTGGCTTTCATTCCAGGCCAGGAGGGTCTAGATACCTATGAAGATCCAGCCTCGAGTCCATACTTGAAACTTCTTCTAATGGGTGTCAGTTAAGAGATTGGAAAACCCCGCCACCTTTCACCAGTGTTCCCATTGCTCTGGCACAACCACTAGACTATTTTCTTGGCAGAAGCATCCACTTTCCACCTATGGCCTTTTCCATTAAGGACTCTCCTCAGAACACGCTGTCACGTAGACAAGTCCTGATTCATAGCGCATTAGCACTGACAAAAGCAAGGGCAGGAAAATAAAGAGCAGTAATTTCCTGTCTCCAGAGTTTTTGTATCGTGGTGTTTTTCAAGCTCATTAGCAGTGACTTGGATATAGTTGCTGCCCAAAGAGATCACATAAGATCTAATTAACTCCTAATAACCTCGTAGATGTAGTCAACTTTTACCAGTGGTGCCTACCTGGAGGAATAGGTTTACACCTTGAGTTGTCTGCTGAAGAGTTAAGCTGTCACTACAAAGCCATCAGATGGGCTTACAGGCCTCTAGTGTGTATCGTGTACTCTGAGTGGAAATTCAGGGCATACAAATTGGGCTTAATTATTTATCACTAAAGCCTGATTTTAGATTAATGGTGTCCCTTTGCATGTGGGTAACGGAGATCTCAGCCCCAGAAGAGCTTTAAGAAGCATGCAAAGTCCCATCTGATAGCTCGAGGGAGCAATGTAGTTCACAGTGGGCAATTCAGGAAGTTAATAGCATCTTCCCTCTGCACCTGATGTGGTGTTGGCCCTGCTGGGTCCCTCCTGTGCACAGAGGGTTCTCTTGGAGCTGCGTGGAGTGAGCATCCATAAACCTTCTTCTGTCCTCTCCTGGCCGTTGAGCAGCAGTTACAGCACTGCTGTTGTCACGTAAATGGCACTGGAATACCACTAGGGATCATACATTTATCTTCAACAGAGGTTGAGCCAGTAACATATGATCAGATAAATCACCGTGAAGCTGGATGGGCTTTCTGTGGTGCACAGGGCAAGGATTCTCAACTGCCCTGCGCTGGACCTTCGTCCATGGTCCACAACTAACAAGGGCCACAACTTTTTTAAAGTTGCATTTCTGTCTAGATATTGTGTGAGTAAGGAGAGATCTGTTTTACTTTCCTAAATGGGAACAATCTGTTTGCTTTGTCAGATTTCTCTTCATTCTCCTGGGACCGAAGGGCAAAGCGAAGTCCTACCATGAGATCGGCCGAGCCATCGCCACTCTGATGTCGGATGAGGTAGGTGTCTGGACATCTCCAGTGTGAAACGGGTTCTCCCAGGTTTCATTTCACGAGTTAATGGCGGTGTCCTTCTTTCCGGCGTGGTCGATGCACACAAAGCATGTCCCGTTGCGTGTTGCACTGTGTCCCAGAGCGCTTTTTCATCCGGGCAGGACTTATATATTATCCATGAGGAGCTTGCAATTAGTCGCTAATCATACCCCTCCGCGACATGTCTGGGCTTTCAATGTTCATTTACAGCTTCTCTCTTCCAGCGTCCCTTGGGCTCCACGCGTCTGGGGCTGATTTATGTTATTTTTCTTTCTCGCTTTCTCCTTAAGTTGTTTTGTTCTCGTACAGTTCCCTTAATTACAACTCTCAGCTCTTCTGGTTTCTGTCATCCCATTGCTGGTCTAGTTTCCATCGCCCCAAAGTCCTCCTTCCTCCCACCGACTGCTCTTATTAAGTCTGTCCCATGTGCTGATCTACCTTCACTCCAGCTCATTTATAGGCAAGTTTTTGGGGGCATAAATGAAATTTTATTTAAGATTTTTTTAAAAGAACTTTTATTTAAGAAGTTAAATTACTTTTATTAACATTTTTTAAAGGTTAGAAATGTATATTTTGCTAAAAATATATGCCTGCAAGAAAATAAACTCTATCAATAAATGCCCAGCTAAAGCAGAAGGCTTTTCTGAGGTTCACATACCCTTGCGCCAAGTGTTCTGATGCTTTTTGAGAGGTTTTTGAGAATGAGTAAGTTGGTTTTTGTAGAATAAAACTTGGTATGTGCCTCTGGGCTATAGGAAACCCAAATCTCTTTTACGTGAAGTCTCTCTTTTCGTTGCCAGGTATTCCATGACATTGCCTACAAAGCCAAGGACCGTCAGGACCTGATCGCTGGCATCGATGAGTTTCTGGATGAAGTCATTGTGCTCCCCCCTGGGGAGTGGGATCCAGCCATTAGGATAGAGCCCCCCAAGTCTCTTCCTTCTTCAGATAAAAGGTACCAGCAGGAGACAGGCAGCTGTTGCACTGGGATGAGGGGCGGCGTGCGTCAGTTCTGAAAAGGTGCTGGGAAGAGCTGGTGCTTTGGGTGCACCAAGTTTATTGACCAACTGCAGAATGACCTGCATCTGTCTGTATTTAAAAACCCCCAGAGCTATTTTCAGACCTTGCTTAATCACTGCAAGGAGGACGTTCTTGCAACTCTGTACCATCTAATAATGGTTATTGAGACTCTTTGGGGTTCTGCTTGGTCTTTCTGACATGCTGCGTTCCGCTCTGGCTGCCAGAAGCTCAGCCTCCTAGTCTCGTTTGTACAACATGGCTTCAGGAAAGGCTGTGTAACACTTGTTGGGAGGAACTGCGTGTGGGTGATGTTGCGTGGAGCCATCAGGCAATGCACTGAGCCTCCGTTTGGCTTGCCTTCTTGCCTAGGAAAAACATGTACTCTGGTGGAGAGAACCTACAGATGAATGGAGACACGCCTCACGACGGAGGCCACGGCGGCGGGGGCCACGGGGACTGTGAAGAGCTGCAGCGGACGGGGAGGTGAGTAACGCATCCCTCAGCGTGAAGCACCAAGCAAGAGGACAACATCTCCCTCGCAGAACTGGTTCACCCCTCCTACTTTCCATCCCAACGTACCGGTTGTATAGGTTGAGCTGTGACCCCAGCCTGAGACCTTCAGAAGGGCTTGGAACATCCACCCTCACAGATCATTCCATGATTCCATGATCCGTGTTACAAAGCATCTTAATTGAGCACTCCGAAGTAAAGAGCAGCACAGGGAGGTGTTTGTTCACTGTTTAAATTCAGTCTGTGAGGCTGGATGAACTGTAGGGGATGTGAACGTGACAGGTACAGCTGCAGTTCCCACTCGGATTGCTGGGCACGCTGTAGCCAAAAGCAGAGGCCCTATATTATTTTAAGTTCTTGTGAAATGTCTCAATTCTGGGAAGAAAGTCTGAAATGGCCCGTTGATATGTACGTGGCAGTCGACAGGTCCTGATTCTGGGTCAGAAAGTCGTGTGTGCCCATCTGCCGTGTGCCTACAGTGCATCTAAGCAGTCCTGGCATCGCTGGTCAGATGCCTGCAAGGGAAGAAGAGGCAAAACAGCAACATTTTTGATGCTGGCAACGTCAGAGACACATGGAGTTTGTGAGAGTTAAATACTGTCTTGTCTGTGACTCCACAAAATACACATCTGCAAGCGGAGCTCTCTTGGTCTCCAAGATGATTTCACTTACTTCACATTTCTGCTTCTAGTTCTTTTCCTGGTTAACAGCTTGAAGCATTTTTCCATTTAGCAGATTGTTTGGCTCACTCAACCATTGTGTCTGCCACGTGGAGAAGTTTAGGCAGGGATTTAGACCAGAGTTAACATGTTTTATTACATCAACCAATATAGTTGGGGAAAAAAAGCAACGGACAGGCTTCTTGAACTGCAGACATTAGTTATCTGTTCAGCAGAAGCTGGGCTTGTGTTCCTGAAAATTGTCTCCTTCCAGCTGCATTGCATGTTCGAGATACTATCTTTCTTCACAGCGTTATCTCAGTGATATCCCTGGACCATCACAGCTGCGATAAGACCCTTATGTAATGTGATGATCTCACTCCTTTCAGATAATACTTCATTCCTGGCAATGTTTCCGATTGCTCATCTTGGTGACTTTCACTGTAAAACATTTTGCACGAGTCTTCTCTCGCTTGTCTTTCCAGGTTCTGTGGTGGCTTAATCAAAGACATAAAGAGGAAAGCACCGTTCTTCGCCAGCGACTTCCTCGATGCTTTAAATATCCAGGCCCTTTCAGCCATCCTTTTCATCTACCTGGCCACAGTGACCAACGCTATCACTTTTGGAGGGTTGCTTGGTGACGCTACGGAGAACATGCAGGTGAGCAGGAGCTTTCGGAAGCAACAGTTACATCATTTGCCGTCTACAGTCGGGGGTGTTCGGCCACCGACAAAGCTTGAGTTCTGGGTATGGTTAATAGAGGTATCCTGTGTTTCCACTGAAAGTTGGCTTGAGTTCACTGCTGCTAGGCGGCTGTCCTTTGAAAATTGTAGAAGCCTTGTGAGCTGTTACCTTAAATGGTGTTTGAAAGATGGCCAGGCGACGGAGAAGGTCCTTGCTCCTCCTGTGTAGAGACATTCCTCTGATCTACCCTCTGTGCTTATGTCTTAGTCGCACTGTTGCAGCCCAGTTAAGTTTGCTAAGTCTGACTCAGACTTTCCATGTCATCAGAGCGTAGCCCCGTTATCCTCTGCGTGACTCCTACAGTCCCTGAGCTTCTGCCTCTCTGGTGAAGTGAAAACCCTGAGATCCACAGGAAAACGAGTACATCAGATGTGACAGAGGAGAAAAATGGAAGTTCTTTAGTAAGATGAATTTTGTAATAGTGGAAGATCAGCTCCTGAAGACTATATCCAGAGACAGGAGATGAAGACAAAAGTAGGAACTTCAAAGGACAGCTCCACTTCAGATGAAGTCTGAACAAAAAGGATTCTACATTAACACTGCTGTAGATCCTTTGGGTGGGTTTGACAGAGCAGAATTATGCTCTAGCAATGCACTTTAGTGTCCTTTGGGCTTTTTGAAGAGGAAGAAAACGTACGAGGTTTTATTTAGATAGATTCAGTGCAGCCATGGTGACTCTCCTAACGATAATTAAGCTCATAGTGACAATGACTGAACTATTAATTTGCGCAGGTTTAATTAAACCACAGGGACAAGGCGGGCAGCGCTCCGGAGCTCTGTGCTTCCCTGTAATAAATTACAGGCTAGAGTAGGATTCAGCAAGCCTTTTTTCACCATTCTTCTTTGAAGACATTAGGCCTCTTAGCTGCAGGAGCCTGGAAAGGGTTTTAACTGCAGATTTTCAACAGAAGAGCAAAATTGCGTGTTCTCAAATGCTTCTGTATCATCAGAGCCAGAGTGAAACATCCCAGGGGGCCCAGTTCAAGTTGTCCCTCCAGTGGGATCAGAGTCCAGGTTCATGTCAAGGGTTTCTCAGACTGATCTCTGCAGTGGGAAAGAATTTGGAAGCTCTGTAAGACATCTCAGAGCATGAGCTGTGCTGAATCTTCATACTCAGAAATGGGAGGGGAGGTTAAACCAGCTTCTACAGCTGAGGAGCAGCACCTAGAAGTTGTCCCCCGGACGTTTTGTCCTTACAGAAACAGTATTTTGGGGGCTACCACGTCACAGTTCGCGCTTCTTGTCTCTTGTAAACAATTACGTGACTGCCACGGGGTCAGGCACTAAAAATCACCCGTCCTGCACTGCCTGCCCCAAAGAGCCTGCCCCAGCCAACATTTCTTTAAAAGCTCACTTTGGAGTTCTATGTTTCTGAGAAGAGGCACTATTCTTAGCTACAGACATGTGGAAGAATGCAGGGAAAAAGAGATTCCAGATGCGCTGGCCGCGAGGGCCCTCTTTGTGAGTAATGCAGGAGGAGCGAAGGAGATCAGCTGCGTGAGCACCATTCCTTGCCCTGAGAGCCAGCATCTCATCCTCACAAGTCCCCCGAAGGCAGCAAGTGAAAGCTCGGAGGCTGCCACCTACGTCTCCTGTGAAAACCTGCGCCAGCCTCACGTCACAGCAAGCAGATCTCCCTCGCACTGATCCCTGCAATGCTGGTAGTGATGGGCATCGCTGGTAGCACTTAGAAATGGAAAGGGCCAAGGGTGTCACCTCCTGCCAGGGCAAGGGTGTTTCTGTCCCTTCTACAGCCGCTTGTCTAGGTTGTTGAGTGACTCAACGTGTGTCAGGAACAGGTGGCTTTTCAACCTTCCCTTCCTTTTGCTTCTCTGTACAGCTGTCCTGCTGCTGCTTTCTTTAGCCAGCAGCAACAGCGCTCAACTACTAGTATTTTGACATTGTATTTATGGCCAGAAAAATAGTTTATGATTGCTTTAGAGAAAGTTCTGCTGGTAATTTAGTAGATAAAAACCATATTCTTCTGCTCTACCTGCCCCCAGCGTAAGCAGTAACGTGGGTCTTTCCAAGAGCCACAAAACTTCATTTAAGTTCTTACAAGTCAAAAAACCTGCAGCCCCAGCCCTGCTGCTTGTCATGGATGGAGAGAAAGATCCGCACGTGCCGTTAATTGCGGCACGTGCAGTGTTAATGAGGCTGCTGGTTCAGACGCAGCCGCGATGAAGCCCATAAGCCTGTGCTTAAATCTGCCTCTGATTGCTGGCTGAGTCTTCCTGGAGAGGATGATGCCCACGGCTGCACGTATTACTCAGTAGAAGATGACGTGCTTGTAGTTCTTTGAAAACTCAGTTTAAGTGTCAGCTGATTAGTTTCCAGAAGAGCGTACGAGGTGAGGTCCCTTGAACTCTGCCATTTTCATAGAAGGACGCAGGCTCCCTCAGGAATCATGTTTTATTGCCGTCTATATTTCATCCACGTTCTGCATTTTAAAATTAGATATTCTCCAGCTCTCGCTGGATGTGAAAATCCAAGAATGCATGAGGCACGCTCTTGTATCCAAGCGGTTCTGCCACACGTGCCAAAGGTAATTGTAGAGCCCGTTAAACATGGAATTTATTACTTGCTGGTGACATCTGATAAACTTGGGTCTCAACACATGACTGAGGGATGAAGTAGCCTTGCTTGCTTTGTGTCCTACTTCCTAAAACAGTTACTTGAACGAGAGGCATCTTGTTTATTTAGAAATTAAAAAACCCCACCCTCCTCTGTCCTGGGGGGTGCCAGTGCTTTCCTCTAGCCACGCTCTGCTGTGGCTGTTCGAAGAGCCCTGCCGATATTGATCTTTGCTGTCAAATATCTGGGAGGTGTTCAAGGACTTGTTCAAGAACAAGGAGGGTTACTGGTTATCCTTGAGGAACTGGAGCAAACACAGGAGAGGGCAGAAGATGGCCTTTCCTTAGTCTTGGACACAGCGGCACGCTGCGCGTTCTCTTGCGACAGTGCTAATTCACCCTCTCTAGTAGTTCAGGAGAACTCATTTCTCCCCTGTGTCTCGCGCAGGGCGTGCTGGAGAGCTTTCTGGGCACCGCGGTCACCGGAGCGATCTTTTGCCTTTTTGCCGGTCAGCCACTCACGATTCTGAGCAGCACAGGACCTGTCCTTGTCTTTGAACGGCTTCTCTTCAACTTCAGCAAGTAAGTACCAGGCAGGGGGAGGGACGAGGGGAGGAATGTCTCAGGCTAATGAAATACCAGCTAGGGAATGAGATGGCCAGCGGTGGGGAAGGGGGAGATTTAGCACATGAAATGAAACATCCCTTTGTTCCTTGTTGAGACAGCATCGCAATCACAGCGGAGATTTTCACAGGCACGTGTGTCCCAGGGCACAGCCGGCTGCGTGGGTGCCCATCTCCTTGGGGCCGCCTGGAAATTCCTGGCCAAGTCTGTCCTGGACAAGAAGTTTGTACTAGCTGCAGTCGTGCTGTTTCTCCCCAGCCACTGCATGTGTTCCCCTGGTTGCTGGGTCTCCAGAATTCCTCCTGGAGCTTTGCTGCATTAAATGCTCTTGGGACTTTTTTTCCTTTTCACTGGTGTAAAGAGGTTCTGCTCCCTTCTCACTGTGTTAAGGTTGACAAAGCGATCATAGCTGACACCTTGAGCTAAAGGCAACCTGGTTTTTGAGGTGTTCTCACTATTCCCGCATCTGCAATGCTGGCAAAATAGGAGAATCCCTAAAGGAATCGGCATATTCGGCGGTGATTTTACATGTGTATTCATACGTGACTTTACGTGTCGCATTGCTGGTGCTTTGGATGGTGTTTTGCAAGGAGATCATTTTAGATTATGCTGAAAACACCCCAAATCCATCTTCACCCTTCCTTTTCCCATCCGGGAGTGTTCACAGCATTGCAAGTTGTGTTTCAGCGCACAAGCCCGAGAGCTTTTGGAGCTGAGCATTCCTAAGGTTTCTTTGAGAAGCAGTCACCTGTGATGTGGAACAGCTCTGTAGCGGTCAGTGGCTATTTTTAGAAAAGGTCTATTGAATTATTAAGCTGAATACGGCTGCAGGTTGCAGTAAGGCGGGAGTCGTGGTGTATGTTTGGTCATTTAATTGTATCTCCTTCCTCATTATATTTAATCTCTGTGGGTGGATACTCAGAAATAATTGAGAGCATCTGATCCTGTCTTTCCTCTGTGTTGGAGAAGTCTCTCGAGGTACAGAACTGCTGCTAAGGCAGGCAGACGGTGTATTTACATGTGATCCCACACACACGATGCTGCCCTAGTCTCTTTTGGAGTGACGTGACTTCATTTGGTGATGGATAATACCTGTGGCGGCATGAGCCGTGTCTGTGACAGCAGGGCAAGGGGAAACGAGCAGGGTCTGGTTCTCGGCTGCATTGTCCAAGTTGGTGTTATTTTGTAGTCAGTACCATTGAGTTTGAAGCCTGAATGGCCTGGCAGTGTCCTCTGACTGCTCTTAGACAGAGCTGGCTTCGTGGAGAAGTTCATCTTGAAGTCAAGGATGCTGTGGAGAGATGACCCGTGCCTTCAAATGCAACACAGTCTGCTCCTGCCTGGTCCTGGGGCTGCTGCTCTCCTCAGCATGGTCTGCTCAGTCCTGCTGAAGAGGGGCAGAGGAGATGGGCTTTGAGCAGAGGCAGGGAGGGATGTAGGCTAGAAAAAACAGAAAATTAGACTAGTTCGGGAGGGAAACTGGAAGCTGCCAACTAGTGAGAGCTCTGCAGCAGAGCAAGAGGGGGCCACCTTTCTTTTCTTGCTTTGACTGGAATGAATGAGCAGATTGAGGACTAGATATGCTGTAGCTGTTTGCATCTGGCAGGCAGGTTAAAGCCCAGGTGCAGTGTGGAAGGTAAAAAGCAAGATGGAAAACCACTTTGTATGGTTTTGGAGCGAGAAGGTGATTATTTTTAACCCGCAGAGGAGGTGGTGGTTATAAAAGCTATTGTCCTAACAACCTGCTGGAGCAGAATGGCAGAATTTTCCGAGGGAGTCTTTCTCACAAGGAAATTGGAAGTGAGCACCGTGATTTTTCAATAATGCGTTTGTGATTGTTCAGATTCACAACACCCTGTTCCCTGCTGGGAGCAAAATTAGAAAGACTTCCCATCTACCAATTCGTTTAAAGTCTAACTCTGCGTGTGTGTGTGTGGAGAGATGTCTGAAAAAGCCTCATATACACAGCTGTGCGTCCAGCTCTGAGCACTGGCAGTGTGGGTTGATGCTCCAGGACACCCTGGGTCAACTCATGTCCTGGCTGATGAACTCCCACGCAGAGTGTCTCCAGTGCCCACTGTGAAATGAGTTGGGACCCCAACCCTTTTGCCTTTCAGCTGTAAAACTGGGCTGTTGGCTGGCTGAAAATGGAGAGCTCAGCTCTTGGGAGTGTCCTCATTGGTCCTAAACAAGTACAGGTCCCAGAGGCTGCATATGGGAAAATATGATCCTACTTGGATTTATCTAACCCCGATCTTTTCCCTTCCTGCCATCCCTGTCTTGTTGCAGAGACAATGATTTTGACTACCTGGAGTTTCGTCTCTGGATCGGCCTTTGGTCAGCCTTCCAGTGTCTCATTCTGGTCGCTACCGACGCCAGCTTCCTGGTCAAGTACTTCACCCGCTTCACGGAAGAAGGTTTTTCCTCTCTGATTAGCTTCATCTTCATTTATGATGCTTTCAAGAAGATGATCAAGCTGGCAGATCATTACCCGATCAACTCGGAGTTCAAGGTGGACTATATCACGCATTACTCTTGTGCCTGTGAACCATTAGATCCGGGTAAGAGACCGTTTCATTAGCTCTCTAGTTTGCAGACTGGAGATTGCGTTTGCTTTCTTCCAGTCCAGATACTAACCCTTTATCAGCTGCCTTCAGATATCCTGTCGTAGCCTTATTGTGAAGCTGAGGGGTGAAATTTCACCCTGCGTGCCAACTGGAATGTCTTTATAGCAAATCTTCCTGGCACTCCTCATGTGACCGTTGTTGCCAGGGGAGAAGGTGTCTCAGTACCCTTGTCTCCTCGCATCCCTGTGGCTGCTCATTCCGAGCGGCATTCCTCTGAGAAGCCTGTGAGGGAGCAGAAGTGGCGACTGTGGTGCTCGGGTCACTCCTGGTGTCCTGTGCCATTCTCAAGTGCAGCACCTGGATTTATTCAGGGCGTTACCCAAACATGGGTGGTTTTCTGCATCCGGTAGGAGTGGAAAAGCACAAACGGTTCCTCGCTAGGGCAGAAGGGAGGGGTATCCAACAGTTCAGCCTCGTGCTAGGGCCCAGGCTGCAAGGCAGGTGCAGCCAGTAGACAAATAGAACTGGCAACACAACCAGGAACAAACAGTGACCAAACCCAAACACACGCTGGCTCTTACAGTTCAGGGAGCTGCGACCACTCCTAGGATCACTCAAACAATGAGCAAGAAACTTGGTCTATGCTCAAAGTAAACTTGAGGTTATCTCGACATACCTGTCAAACAGGAAAAGCTTCTGGGTGCTGGTGGGTGCCTCTGTGCAAAAGGTGTCAGGAACTGGATCTCTAGCAGCCCTGCGCTGACATTAGTTATTAAACTGGGGTGGATTCTGAAATGCGTTTTGTTTTCTGGGTATCCTTGGGGGTTTACATTCATTTAAAATTAATGATTAGGAGGGTTCTGTGGGTCTTTATTTTAATCCACAATTTGTTAGAAAAACTCTGCAAAACCATAGATACTGTATTGTTTGTCTGGTTTTCTGAATGTTTTTTGCAGTGAACTCCAAAGAGACCCCAGTTAGGTTTGAATTACGTTTCACTTAGCCTTTTCTTGCTATTTTTTAAGAGATTGATGCTTTCAAGTCACTCTAATACAACACTTTTGACTTTTTTTGATGTTACAAACAGTTTGATGGAGTTAACAAATGACTGAATTGTTGAAACATGCTTTCCTCCCTAGCACCACACTCACAATGCTCCTTTTTCCGCCCTCTCTTGCAGTTAATAGCTCATTATTTAACGGGACAACGGTGCCGTCAGCCGATGAGCTGTCGTATTCCTCCACCGAGATGGTAAGTGCCCTTTGCAGGCACTGTAGGATCTTCAAAGCCTGTAGGTGTCGTGCATTTCTGCTGGGCTCTACCAGTAGATCAGGACTTGGTCACAGTCACAGGGTGAATAAATAGAAGCAAGGTCTTCTGGTGGCCTCTGGAAGGGCTGGAAGTGAGGGTCTCCTTGTTCAGCTGCCTACCACATACGATAATTTGGAGGATGAATCAAAATCACCTTGGGAGTTCTCCCAAAGAAGAGGGAAACCCTCTGCTCTCAGCTCCCTGACACCCCAAGTGGTAATCCTACCTATTGAACACTCCCTAGTGCTTAATTCTGTAGAAATAAAAACACACAATGTAAAATATACCCCCAAATATTGGGATTTTAGCCTATTTTTCTGCTTTGAAAGCCCGTTTGCTCGCCCTTCTGCTGCCATCCTGAAGTTAGCAATTAAAGCAGATCTGCAGAAATTCCACTCAAGAGGCACTGAGTGCTGTTGCTCAATGCTGCAGAGAGGGACAGTGCTGAGGGGGCAAATGTGGCAGCTCCTCGTGAAAACAACAGCACGGAGCTGAGGGGAATGTTGTTGTTGTTGTTTTCCTCCCACCACCATTGGTGTCAGCAAAATCATGCCTCGCTTCAGCTCTCGGGATTCGCAGCACTTGCTGAGGAAGCTGCAGTTTATTACCTGCAGCTTCAGCCCACAGCTTGGTAAGCATCCAATTGGAAGCATATACAATGTATTTATTCTGTGACTCAAGTCTTTGGGGTAAAATCCTATGGATTTACTCATGTGGAGTTATTTTTAAATATCCTTTCTCTCCGATGCCGTGGTTCCGTTTGGGTTTGTCGTTGCCTGTGGTGAAGCAGCACCAGGGAGTGGGTGGAGAGGTGGTCTTGTGCACAGCTTCATGGGCATGTTCTCTTTCTTCCTGCAGCACAACACCACCATTGACTGGTCATCTCTGACAATGAAGGAGTGCTTGAAATACGGAGGACAGCTCGTGGGTAACAACTGCGGCTATGTCCCTGACATCACCCTCATGTCTTTTATCCTCTTCTTTGGCACTTACACCTGCTCCATGGCCCTGAAGAAATTCAAGACCAGTCGCTATTTTCCGACCACCGTAAGTATCTCCTTTCACCCGCACAGTCCAGCTCTTGACTCTTCCAGAGAGCAAAGATCAGCATTACTTTTGGATTTGTCGCACATGAAGAGGGAGAAATGCTTTGCAGGGAAGGCAGGTTGAATTGGTTTGAGACAAAAACTTGGAAGTGATTAAGCCAGGTATGTCTGGGAGAGGTGTCCCTCTCTCTGCCTTTCTGGAGGGCGTGGATAAGGCAGCCAAGAACCAAGATGAGCTGTAATCTGTCATTTTCAGATGTGGCAGTGATTTGAAAGATACTGAAGATAACACTTCCAAGCAGAGATATGCACTGATGGGACTTACCAGCCTTAAGCCATCGTAAGTCCTTCAGGCGTGTATAGTTTCAGCTGGCCATTTTCAGTGGCAGATGCACAGCTTTGTGTCATATTCTGACTTGGGAGAAGAATGATTTGACAGATATCAAACAATCAAGAGGGGCTAGTAATGGTTATGTCAGAAGTCTCCCTGCTTAGAGCTGGGGGGAGTATTTGGGGGGGACAGAAGAAGCCCCTTGCTTTGTCACTAAATAAAAGTGAGCGTATAGAACAGGACAACAGAGACACATCTTTAACATTATCACATCGCATTTAAAATACTCATAAATCAATGCAAAAACTGTTGGACTCAGCTACAGGTCATACCCGGATCCACCTGTTACGGTGGGGGCCTAAAGCAGGGGGACCCTTTCTCCTCTGA
>WEIS01322717.1:0-14198 GCA_013389965.1 Todus mexicanus | reverse complement strand
TGGGACTGGGGTATCTTCCTCAGGACTTCAAGCAACGTTTGAGGCCTGGAAGAGAAAAACAGCCCCTACAGAAGGGAACCCTGACGCCGGACCTTGGGTGCTGTGTCTGCTCTAGGCAGGCTCCAAGGGCTCTGTCTTGCTGTGGGCCAAGCAGACCCGAAGCAGAGCAGGGCACTGTGTGCTTTGCAGCTTGGGAGCCGTTCATGAGAATTACCACCATACGGGTGTGGAAAATTCATCCTGTTTGTCTCTTCGCTAAACAAATGATCAGCGTCCTCCTTTGTAAAAGATGCAGCTGTAAGAAATTAGGAAACAACTTCTGGATAAATAGATTTATTGGTGCAATTTGGTTTTACATGACTGGAATGGGCTGTTTATAAAATATTTAGAGAGTTTTCCTTTGCAGTGATGGAACGAGAACCAGCTAAACAATGTGTGGGTCTTCATTAGTGCTGTTTCACATGCAGGTTTTGTTTTCCGTCTCATCTTGTCCCTTCATCAAGCTGGCCCTCGTGATAAATTGGCCCAGATCATTAATTAATAATTACCTCTTCTGTATAAAATCAGATTCCTCGAGTTAGCACTACTGGTTATGAATTTAAGATTATGCATAAACCTGTATGCTTCTCTCTGCTCCATATTTAAGTCGTTCCGCTATTCATCCCAAACCTCATCAGAACAGATAATAAACCACTTCATGAGCAGATGTGCCACTTATTCATCTAGTTCTATAATGATAATGAAGAAAATTTAATCTGGAGTGTCTATGGAAGATAATCTAAAAGACAGATTGGTATGAATAATAAAGACACTACACAAAAATTTAAGAACTGACATGAAAAGGCAATCATTAACTACTCTACAATGCTGCCTTTGATATAGTCCAATAGCGCATAAAAACAAGCACCTCTTGGGTGTTGGACTCCACAAGGAGCTACTGTTTCTGCAGATGTAAATGCTCTAAATTGCTTTTACTTTAAAGAAGTATAAAAGATAATTTCTCTTACAGCTGGAAGCAACATCTGACATTGCACAGTGATGAAAATACACTGAAGAGGGGCTGGAGATCTCAGATGCATTCAAGGTGAGCAGGATAACTAGCATAGATGAATATTTATCCAAAAAATAAGAAAATGCAGAGACAAGTGGAAATTTGTGAGGCTAACTTGTTCTCAAGAGCCATTTAGCACTCGTTTGCTAGATATATATTTATCTGTTGCCTCGTATATGCTGCTATTGATTCCCATCGACAGAATAAAACCAGGAGCACGGTAGAGGCAGGAGACACGTTTGGCAGTTGAATATTCACAAAGTGTTTAATGGAGCTGTGCAGCCCCATGATTTCTGTTAGCAGTCAAAAAGATCATTTAAAATCCCTCGAGCGTCTTTGAAGAAGAAAAGCCATCGTGCTCAATGTTGGTGAAGCGTCCTATATTGACACCTGTCATCTAGCTATCACCAAAGCAAGAAAAGCACAAGCTGTGCAGCATAAGCTCTTCAAGTGATATACTATGAAAAAACCCACAAACCAGAGAGACTGGTTGGACGAGTGGGACAAGGAACAGGGCATCATCATCACTGTGTCCCTGAAGTGGCACTAACTCAGAAGTTTACTCTGGCCGCGCATCAAACACATGCAGTTCATCATGAACATGTCAAACAGACCAGTGGGACAACTCACCCTTGGCTTCCCTGGAAGACAAATGAGGAGACTTCAGGCAGAGACAGAAGAGAGGCCCAGGCGCTCGCAGCTACAGGTACAAAGTCATCAGCAAAGCTGCGCAGGAAGGCTGAGTCCTGGTGGGGCTGTTGTCTTCCAGCTGGAGGGAACTCAGTGAAACCATTCTGATAACACCGATGAAGAAAAAAATGAAGGCCATGGATACCCTAAATAGCCTTTGAACTTCAGAGACACTTGTGTGTTTGACCCCTCCCCAAAGCAGAGCGCTTGCCCTAAGCAGGACAGGGGCTGTCAGGAGAGGGAGTTCGTGGCATCAGCCCCTGTCCAGGCATCCCCCACATCGCTCCTCCAGCCGGTGTGCTGGGCACCAAACCCACAGACACTGACAGCCCTGAACAAACCCTACGGCCTGTCCTTCTCCCATCTCACCAGCACACTCGCAGGCACGGGGGCTTATAGACGAGACATTTCCAGCTGCCTCATCCCAGTTGGTTGGAGAAGGATGAGCTGGCTGGCCTTTCCACCCGTGCCAGTTGGTCCTCCCTCCTGCTCTGCCTCTCTGAGACATGCTCACAGCCACGGCTTTACCTCTCAGTGAGAACCAGGCTTAGAGGAGAGCCTTGTTAGTGCAGGAAAACCAAAAAGGAGCTTGGCGTGAATAGATGTTCATAGTTGGACAAGCCGCTACTTTGAATTCCCTGTGTGAGCACGTAGGACACTGTCCTTCCCTGAGGGCCCTGGTGTCTGCGTGTCCCCTGGTGCTGCACCCCCACACGGCCTCGGCTGACAGAGCCAAAGTTATTCCTTCTACAAAATGACCCTGAGGGGAAACAGCCCATAACAGTAAATCTTATTTTTAACAGTTTGTCAACAAAGAAGTGCTGCTTTTAGCACCAGAAATATTGCCAGCCTCACTCAGCATCTGTCACAGCAGCAGCAGCCGACGCTGCCACAAATCCTGGGTTAAGAAGATGGGAAATAAAATGGGTTTGAGAGGGCAACGGGCAAACTGGGTTTCTCTTTTATGTCAGGTCCTTGAATCTGAGCCAAGAGGAGCATTTGAGGGGAAGGATCCAGCCCCTGGTCTCAGTTTGCTACAGAGTTGGGCTCCATGGCTGCAGGAACAAGGGTGTACCAAGGCAAAGTTTCTTCCCTCTTTTTGCTTCCTTCCCACATTTGGGGTCAAATCCTGCATGACGAGCTTTCCTTCAGTTTTCTTGTCGGTTTTGGTGGAACTAGGGTTTGCTTCAATTCACTAAGCTCTTCCCTTAGCAGACACATTTCAGATCCAAGGTGTCCCCCTTGCTCTAGCTGTTCACTGAAACAGAGGACTCAGCCACATCTGTGTGGGCTCAGGTTTAGCCTGTAGGAGCACAAATAAAACAATATGTTGAGTTTGGCTGTCACCTCTGGGCCAGACCTGAGTCCCATTTGCTAGATCTTGTCTGTACCTGTGCCTGTCTCCGGGCCAGGAGAGGACACTTGGGTTCCTGGGCTGCCTCTTTCAGCCCCAGGTGAGTTGTGGTAGAGGTCGCCCTTCAACAGAAGTGGTCGGAGATCACGGCGGGGACTTGAGCTGGCTTTAAACCCAAGAGAGAGAAAAGTAGGAGAGGCGTTACCTGGGACCACTTGATGCCTCTTGTCCTTAAGCCAGGCGAAGCCCACTGCCCTCAGCCAGGAGATCTTGCTCAGCTTTGCTGGAGATGCGAAGAGCCATCAGCATTTTTCAGTTTCCTTAGTGATCACTGTCAGATTTGTTACACAAATATGAAATGAAAATAGAAACAGGTCAGAATTAGTTATATACATTTATGTTAATTATATACCTTCTCCAAACACCAGCCTTTCGTGGAGTAGACTTCAGTGCATTTCGCTAGATCTCTGTTTCTCAAGGACTACCATGAACTGGTCAAAAGGGTAAGGGTTTTATCTTCCAGTGATAGAGCAGACATTTTCATAGTCAGACTGTTTTATTCTTAGGATGCCTTCAATAGAGGATATACATCTTCCCAAGGACAAATAATTACTGGAGCAGCCCACAGCAGTTTATCAAACAGAATGACCCTGAGACAAGTTAAAGTTCATAAGGTGCAACATGAGTCACGATTAGAAAATAACAGAACTATTTCTCTCAGTGACACAGGGTGAAAATCCAATAGCAAATGGGTATGAAATATTATGACCCAAACTAAACCAGAGACGAGTAGATGAAGAATTACAGTTGTTGCTCATTTGGGAGGCAAATGCGAGACTGTATTTTGAGCACTTGAGAGGAAATCTGGTATTTTTGGTAACATAGATATAAAGATATAAAGCAAGAACATCTGAGAGGTTTTCATTTATTACTGTAGTTGTGGAACTTGAAAAGGCAATGAATAATCCCAGGAAATGTTTTAAGGACTCCAATTCCAAAGTGCTGGTGGCTCAAGAGCAAACAGTCAGGTAGTTCAGCAGCCACCACAGCCAGCCCGACATTGCAAGAGGAGAAGCTGTAGGAAGTGGTTGTGAGCTCGCAGGGTCACGCTGCGGCTGTTCCTCTACCTGATGCACGCTCTGTGCTGCCAAACACCGACGCTGACTCACGACGTGGCACAGCTCTGGGCGCTCTCTCCTTAGTAGGCACAGCCTGGGCAGGACACCCCACTGGTCCATCCCACAGCCCTCCTGCCTGAACTCCGACCTACATCTCCTGCTCTCCTCCACCTCTACATCTTATCCATGGGAATGGCAGAGACAGGCAAGCAGGAAGCAAGTGACCCCCTGGGGCTTTTTTCCAGCTGCGCGCTGGCAGCAGCAGCACAGTCCCTGATATTTTGGATCTGCTACAACGTGGCTCACTCCTATCCCAAGCAGCTCACCCCCTCACCCAGGGCAGCACCAGTCAGGTTGCTGTGGGGAGCGAGATTCTGCTTCCCAGCGCGGCTGAGCGTGGATCGCTGGCAGGTTTTACTGAACTGCGCTGTAAAACCTGGCGGTGCCGTGACAGAGCCAGCGAATACGGCCACTGATCAAATATGTGCTCTGATGGATTACACACAATCTTAAATATTATAGGAGACTGTACTTCATCTAGACAGGAAACTTTAAGCAAGACACAACAGACATTTTTCTTACAATATTAACAATTTACCATCTGAACTTTATCTTCTCCTTGGATAATAACCACTAGACTCTGGGTAAAGGAACAATTGATTTAAGATCTCAATCAAAAGAAAGCATTCCTCTTATCTGTAGAGCCAAGCAATGAAGCAGCAGTCATCTGGGGTTATTGTACATTTGTCAGTCCATTAAAAGCGGAGACTCAAGATCTATATATGGAACATAAGACATTTGCGGAAATGGCTCTTGCAAAAATCTTTAGTGGTTAAGAGCCTGCAATCTACGCCTTTCCCTTGATTTCCACAATGTTTACTGAAAAAGACAAGGAGAAAAATGTTTATACTTCCTATACACAAACTTTCTCCCCTCTTCCCACATCTTTTGGCTTGATGATTTAATTACTACCTTGACAAGAAGCAACGTGGTGCACAAGTAACACTTCCCTCCATCCCTCTGCAGTTAGCCGGGATGTCCTCACCCGCCTCGGTACCAGTGCAGGGAACTTCTATGGGTTTGAAAATAAGAGCACATCTCCTTAGGAGTAACTTGAATTCTGGCGTTTTGTGTTCTGGAATATTTGCCACCGAACTGATCAGTGACCTACTCCTGATGCGGCACAGTAGCCTGATGGGCTGGGCTTGCAAACAGGACCGGGAGAGTAATGGACATGACTGTTTTCAACCCTACTCACCTGCTGAAGATGGAGAAAGAATTCTTCGTGTTACAAATGAGAATAGCACATTGGGCTTACATTCCGTGGCCAACACTGTGTGAGGGCTGTTTGAAATGCATGGAGTAATGAGGAGTGGTTGGTTTCAAACAAGATCCATTTGATAATGATCTTTCCCCACATTCTGACATCTCCTGTAAGATAAAAAATGACATGAGGCAGGGAGGTCAAATCCAAACGATTCTAAGTTTTAAGTCACAGTATGTTCATTGACAAAGGGAAGCATTCAAATCCTTTTTTCTTCCTAAACTTATTTCCAGCAGTTATTTTAAGACAGTTTACAATCTGCGCACCCTCAACTGATCTTACCTGGGATTTCCAAAGCAAGACCCTTGCTGCCCAAAGCTTGTTCTGCTGCCAACAGATGATACTCTTATCAGTCAAATAGGAATTTTTACTGATCTGGGCCAACATCAATCCCAGCCAGTTTAGCTTGGCAATACATTTGCTGTATTAACTACAGTAATTCCTGCTAAAACACCACTTACCTTCTTCAAAAGCTATCTGAGTAGAAACATAGCCGTGTTTAGTAGGCAGATGTAATCGGTGTACCAATAAATTCAGTGTGTGTTAAGGATTTCTTTAAATAACATAAGAATAAAATAAATTCAGAAATAACCACTGAAAGAAAGATCAGGGTGTACTTCAGCCTGCACAGAGCTTACCAGCAAGATACCCTGTGCACGTGCTGGACCGCAGAGCTGAAGCTGCAGTGCTGAAATGGATGGAACTGTGCCCACAGCCTTCATTATGGTGGGTTTAACTTTGACCAAGCTTATGCTGCCACAAAACAGCCCTAAGGGTTGATGCTCACCACACACCCCCGGCTCCTTACCTCACGTGGAGTCTTCTGCTGCCCCATGACCTCGCAGCCGCTGGTGTCTCCTCGCTGGGGAAGGGCCTGTCTACCCTGGAGCCCTCTATTCTGCGCAGTCCCCACGGTAGTGGACAAGGGGCCCAGCCGAAGTCTTCCTCTCCTTCCCCAGCTGCAGCTCAAGGATAAATGATGGCAGTGAGCAGACACATCATCAACACCAACAGATGGCACAGGGCTCAGCATGCAACACACTCATCGAAACTTCGGGCAGGTCTCCGTGTGGCACAGAGCGAGGTGGCTGAGGAATCTGGTGCAAGCCGTGTTTATTTTTAACACAACAGTTCTGCAAAGATAATTGTGTCGAGCTGCATGCACGGCACACTGGTTACAATTCTGTTCCAGTTACCATGGTTGCTAATACTTAAAAAACCGCCTGAGCAAGGAAGAGAATTGTTCTGCCCATGCTGGGAGATGTCTCCCTGGCTCATTCCTGCCCACATAGTGCAGCAGCGCTGCTGGTCTGCTCTTCAGATGTGAAAGCTGGTGGAGATCTCCCTGACCAGGTCTGGCAGATGGAGCTTGGTTTCTCATGGTCTATCATCTCACTGACCGAACAACTCTCAGCTCTGCTGTGGTTTTATGGAGAGAGAAATCTTTCTTACCATTCCTGCCGGCAGCCATCCATGGGAGAGAAGGAACATCAGCCCTCTGATGGACCTGACCCACCTCGCTCGCAGCGTGCAACACCAGCAGCGTGTGTGGAATCCCTCCAGCTGCCACCCTCCTCAGTATTCTCCGTAGTTCAGAGCAATAAAATATTGAATCAATACAGTTTTGAAAAACCCTTTGACTCTGGGTCAGCTGCAAATCCTCCAGCAGGCTGATTTCCCTCTGGCTCTCTACCTCCACACATCCATGCAAAAATTCCCTACGTGCAAAGAACTAAAACAAAATGTTGCACCAAAAAAGGTTTCTGAACTCTGTGGAGTTTTAGTTCACAATGAATTATGCATTGTCAGGCAAAAATAATTAGCTGAATCATTACGTCTCTAAAATGGCTTCAGAATCAAAGGGACTTTGGTTCAATTTACCTTCATTTAGGAGACTCAAAATAGGGTCCGGTGTTGGTTTAGCTAAATTCACACCATTACTCTCTTGCATTCACTTCTCTGAGCATTTCCATGAAGAAGTTTCCCTTTGTTCAAACGGAGTCTCTCTGGGGGCTTTTACTGAGCCACTGTCAAGGGACAGGAATGGAACAAGGCACCAGAAACTGAGTAAGTCACCAAAACAAATAAATGTTAATAACCCACCCAATCTTCTGGTGAAATTCTCCGTGTTCCTTCACGGGAATTTTTAATTTTATTGCTAACATTTCAAAGAAAATTATTCAACACATCCAGGGGGAAAAAAATAATACTTCTACTGCAATAGATCTTTTCCTGTTCTCATAAAAAATATTTTGACCACCTGTTCCTAGGCACCTTCCTTGGCACATCGCTCCCTGCTGGAATTCTGAGACCTAATTATTTCAATGCCTAAGCAACCATTTGGAAACCACCGCCCTGCAAGCACTGTTTTTTTCCCCCTCTGTTTTCTGGTGCACGGCTCAGCAGAAGGCATCATCGCCTATGGTAAACTGCAGCCACACCCATGTTTAGACACTTGAATCCTAGGGTCACAAAGTAATAAATTAGAAAAGGCCTCAAAATATATCCAAAGCAAGGCACTGTCACACATCTGCACTGCTCGGAGTCTCTGCAGTGGCTGCTTCTTAACATTCCTGCCCATCCATCCACAGGCTCCACGTTCTTGTTCTGGTTTTTTTTTTTCACTGAAACCGTTAATGAAGCAGTAACACGTGTTTATGTTCCAAAGTGTCCCTAGTGCCCCAGGACGGCAGATTACCTCTGATCAGCCCCTGTGGTTCTACAGCACATCACTCAACACGTGGCGGGGTTTAGCTGGCAAGTGGTTTGTCCCCGAGCTCTCAAGAGATCAGTTCAGACTTCACAGTGGTTCCTTCAGGCTTCTGAGTCTGACAACAGAAAAACAGCAGTAAAAATACTTGGATCACTGACATTTCCATGAAAAAGAGTCGAGGATTTAAGGCTCACCTGGCTCTACTGTTTCCTACCAAATGAGTATCTGGTTTATTGCAACCTATTCATAACATTATCCATCATTCCTCACAAGATTTGGTACAAATTCATGTGAAAAGTCATTACAATATTAGTCTTCCATTATTTTCCTGTCTACGCCCATTCAACCCAGCCGCAGAAGCGATACCGCATGACACCAGTGCCAACAAACGAGCAGTGTCGGGGGATGAGGCAGCCACAGCCACCACCGGCAGACGCGTGCCAGTGGTCCGGGGGAAGGCGAGGAGACACAGCCGCGTCTCGTGCATACACATAATCCGCGCTGTCTCAATTACACAGTTCACAGGCAGCTAATAGCCCAGTAATGACAGGCTGAAGAGAACTGGCGAGTGCTTATGGACTGCTACACCAGCAGAATAGCAAGCTGGAGCTGTGCAGGGGCTGGGCCTCTGATCGAGGGTTCGTCCTTGGCCATTTTCAGTCAGCTCTTCACTGACGTCACTCATGAAAAACCCAAGAATGGTAGAAATAGGTGGGGGCAATGCCATTTGCTCATCCCAGCACTGGCAGAGCCAGGAATGCTGAATCCCGCAGAGTCAAGCCACGCTGGAGGCAAGCACACTCCTGCCAGTGTTTGCAGACCTGCTTGTTTGATTATTATTTTAAATCTTGTTTGAGCAAAAGCTCCTTTTTAGAGAGCAGCACTCCCCGGCCACATCTGGGGAGAAAAAGGACGTTGACATCTCCCTTCAGACATTTTGAAATGTAAAGAGCAAGTTAAGAATAATCTGAAATTCCACAAGCAATGTGCATAACGTGCGTGGGAGAACGGGGGGCACCTGAGAGCCGGGTCACCAAAAGTGCTCCATGTGCAGCATTTCTCATGAGCAGATCAAACAATGTTCTAGTGAGGACTTATAAATATTAATACAGCACCTGTTTCAATTACTTTCAACTAGCAGGAGCAGTCACGCCCCATGCGTGTGGTGACACAGAAAGGGAGCAGTTCGTGACAAGTCTCCCCTGTTTGCTTCCATGCTCTTTGGCTGGATTGCACAGGCTGCTTTTTTAATTGGCCCTCTGGGGTAAATGCGACGATAATCTACTCACAGGCTGAGGGAGGTAAAGCTGCATCTCCTCGGAGATGTGCACCACATCCTCACCAAGAGGGGAGGAAGGGTTCGACGGGTACCAGAACCAGAGAAGGGGATCTCAGGAAGGGCTGCATGTCTGAAGTACATCTGCCAGTATCTAGAAGTGCCTTTGGCTACTTGAATTATTCAGAATCGCCAGCACATTCCCTTACAGTAAGAGCCCTCCTACACAGAGGAAAATGCAGCAGACATTAAATTTTCTCTGGTGTCAATACAGGATTTATCGCTGCCTTCGTACCCCATGAGGCGCTGCTTGGTTACTGGTCAGATGTGGCATGTGGGGGCTGCCCCAGTTAAAGCTCTTTACCAACGCCGCTCTTCTGTAATAGAGAAATTACATTTTTGGGTAAAGGGCAATCCATTCGGCTCTGCCCACCTGAAAATTTACAGTGCTTGAAAGCGAGCTGCTATATTTCACCTGATCCTGAAATCTTCCTTCACATGGGGTCTTCAAATTGAATTCTGCCACAGAATGTGAAATCAGCCAGGGCTGCCCGAGCTCCGCAGAGCCGCCTCCAGCCCCACATCCCTTCTAGGCCTGTGTTGCCTTGTCCCTCTTACCCGGCACAGTCTCAGATGCTAACAAATAATTACACAGCTCAGAAGATAAAATACAAGGGGAAGAAACAGAGAACAGCCACAAAACATTGACCATCAAATCAGCTCAAAGTGTTTTTAGAACTGTTACTTGTGTCACGAGGCACCGCCGTGATACGGTGATAAACAACTCCACCCATGAAAATATTATGCATTTGCTTTTTAAGTCACCTCCAAGGATTCCTAGCACAAAACTTTGCTATAGTATCATCGTCCAGCATCACATAGGAGCACCTGCACCTCCCGAGAGCTTTTGCACCCTGAGCAGAAGGAAGCGAGGAGGTTCTTGCCTCTCGCAGCTGAAGAACAGTCACTCCAAGAGGCTTGCCAAGGTCATGGGAACAGGCTGAGCAGAATGGAAATGTGCTCCAGCATCCCCTGACTGCAGAGGAAACCCAGACTTGCTGAAGCCTATTTCATCGTGAAGATGTTGGAGCCAAAAGGAGGCACCAGAGCAAGTGTTTCAGAATAGCCTGAGGGAGGAATGAATATACTGTAGGAAACACGTTCCTGGATAAAACCCCTTGGTTAGTTAATGTTCTGCATAACCCCTACGTATCTCCTCTCTCCATTCCTCTCTTTCAGCAAGAGCCCAGATGCATCAGGGTGAATAAAAGCTCGGTGGGTTGAGTATTTCAGTAGTTCAGTCTATTACACAGATACCCTGGGACCACAATCCAGATGTTCTCACTCTCATCTTCTCCTTTTTGTTTCTGCCTTTCTGTTCTAGTCAGATGGACCTCAGCTACTCCTTGAAGCTGTATTCAGTTTCTGATGTATTTTCCATGAGCAAAAGCAGGACTTCTTTTTTCGTTCCGTCAGCACTCTTCTACAGTAAGTAAGGAATAGAAATGGAAAACCTTGTAGGAAGTCCCAGGCTGCTGAGGCTCAGAGCTCACGCACAAGTCAGATTAATCCCAAAAGAGACACGTTGAGCCAGTGTAGATGGCGACATTTCAGGGTTAGCGTAAGGACGGAGGATTAATTGAGTGATGGGGACTAGGAACAAGAGAAGCCTGAGCATGAACCACCAGGTAGAGGAAAGTCATGATGTGACAGCACTGAGACTATTCAGCAGAATTAAGTGAGGCTGTGGAAAAGATTTCCTTTGCATGAACACTGTGATCTCACTCTAGTGTGATTGCAAGAAATCGCAGATGATTAACGGGATCATTTCCATATCCTGCTTCTAAGTGAGGCACTTAAAGGAAACCGTGTTTCGGTTGCTGCCTGACCTACAAATACAGTGTGTCAGCCACTCCAAAGAAGCTTCAACATGAAAAAGGCTGGAGTGATGAGCAGCACATACTAAAGAGGTAGGCAAACCAGGTAATAGCCCCTGCGTCCCCTGAAATATATCCCATTCCTCAGGTTAACACTTTAAATATATATTGCATGGAAGCGTACCCCTCATTTAACAGAGATAAACGGCTAAAGTCAAATAACAGGTTGCGGTCGACAGAAAGCAGCCCTTGCCAAATATAATGATGCCTTTTCACATAGCGTTAGTGCTCCAGAATGGTTAATCTTCACTCAATGGTTGTTTTACCCTAAAAATACTTAAGATCCATTGCAGTGCTCTCTCTGACGGGAAACCTCCACATAACACTGCACCCGTCAGAACAGACTCGCATTCCTTTGTCATTTCTCCCCTCTCATTTACCTACAAGCACTGCAAGGTAGAGCCAAAAAAAAAGAAACAAAGGAACAGAAAAGCTTCTGCTGCCACGGGCACCCCCTGGCTCCTCATGGATGGTGCAGCTCTGCTCCCCAACAGCTGGTTCCTTCTTAATGCTTCCTTTACTCCTGATTACCAACGGTGTCTTCTTTGGTATCTTCATCCCCAAATATTTTGCTTTCTTGGGGCGGGAAGCTGGCTCTCAGAGCACCTGAAAGCTGGTTTGTGCATGCTCTGTTTCTGTGCAATCGTATTGCTCGTGAATAAGCACAAGGAGGGGTTTGCTCGTACTTAACACCAGGCAGGTAAGAGAACGTTTCCTCCCAGGTGTGGAGATAAGCTATCAGTGGGATTTCATCTGCTGCTGGGAAATCCAGAGCGCGCTTAAAAAGCTGCTGAATTGGGCAGTCTTGGAGCACAACATCCAGCTGCCTTCGCCTGGAGTTTGTTGATTTTCTGAGCCAGCCAGGGAAGGATCAGCTTCTCAGAGACAAATGCCGAGCATTCTGAACTGGAAAGGTGAGGTTTCGACTTGGGTGTCATTCTGAAAACTTCCCCATCAATCCATGACTTCATTTCATTTTCTCAGTGCCGCCGACTTGTTCTGACGCTGCCATTGATTTACTGCTCCATTTCTGAGCGGTTTTGAAGAGGTTTTCCCCAGCATAAACGCTACATATTTGAAGGAGAAATTGAATCTGATGGGAAAACTTCTTTTAATTTGCAAAACCAGAGAAGGTTAAAAGGGGCAGAGAAAAAAAACCTATCCTCCTCCAGTCTCTGACTGACAATTTTTGACCCAGCAGTGGTACAACAGCAGTTCCTGTACTGATTTAAAGAAAAAAACAAAATCACAACACCTCTCCAAGCCTTCCATCACTGAGACAAGGACCTCCAAGAGCGTTCCCTGGGCAGGGCATTGTGGCTGGGCTCAGGAGGTTCATGAGGCAGATCCTGACATGAGGTGCCAGCTCACCCGTGTTCCCGTACCACGGTTAGTACTACGTATTTGCAGTGCCTGATTCCAGAGGGACCTGTGGAGACTTGAAGATGCTTTAGAGACGTGAACAAAGGAAACCTTAACACCATCTCCTCTTTTTGCTCTCCCGTATGTGATCTGAGGTCACTGAGTACTCACCCTCTAAACACAATGGGAGGGAGGGAAAGGCTTCGTGCCTTGCTCCAGGACATCTCCAGTGAGATGGAGCAGGTTGCAGATCTCCAGACCATCAGCCCAAACCAGTTCTCTGCGTCTTTCACAGCCTTTCCAAACCAGGTTACCCTCTCTTGCCATCTGTTGCCACGGCTGCACCACCGTATGCTCCTGTTTTCTGTGAGGATGCAGCAGCGAATTCCAACGTCACCATGCGGAGCAACACCGTTACCAAAATACAGTAATGAACCAGCTTGGAGATGAATTACCGTGGTTCTCATCTGAAGTGAGCAGAGACACCTTATTGCGTTGTTTCCCACTAAATACACGGCGTTTCTCTCTGAACGTGCCATTTACCCGTGTCTGCACGCTCGCGTTCTTTGTTGTCGCGTTATGTTTGTAATGAATTTTCATTTGTACGTCGCAGAGAAATCTCTTTTACTCATCACACAAATGCCGCTGTTCGGTTTCTCATCCAATATCTCAAAAGCAGAGACTGTAATTTCCAAGTGTAAAGGAAAACGATGTTTTTGAAGATTGTGTTCTGTGCAGAGTAATTCAAAGTATGTCACATTTCTTCCACAGAGAGATCCTTGATCGTTGGTTTCCTCGTTCTGTTAATAAGCTGTTACCAGTGACACTGATATTCAGGTTTCTGGGTGAGGGTTACAAACCTAGAAGGGAAATACCTTGAACTGTGTTTCCTTGGCTCTCCCGCTGCCTGCCGATCCCAGAGGAGAAGGACATTGCCACTGCACCCTCTGCCTGGACTCGCGTCCAACCTCCGCCTCGGGCAAAGACATGGTGGTGGGCGCCTGAAAACCAGTGACCTGGCACAGGAGAGCTGGTTGGGTTAGTACGAGACACAATGGAGATGCAGGAGATGCAGCAGCGGGGACAAAGCAGGCAGCCAGCGAGCAGCTCCGTCTCCTGCTGTGCTGCATATTGTGGTGCTCACTGTTCTGGAGCTCAGATTGCTGGTTTGGATATCTTTAGCTTCCAGAGTTCAGGATAGGGCTAATTATGAATAACAGACTGTACTGTTCTTTTATTACAGGTTTTTGATTACCATGAGACATTGTCTTTGTACATTCCCTGTGCCAAATTATCCTTTCAATTACCAAAGTCTACATCCCAAGTATTTACAACTGGCTGTTCTTGTTGAAAGGGAAGAGAAAGAAAAAGAA
>WEIS01322716.1:0-14478 GCA_013389965.1 Todus mexicanus | reverse complement strand
TAAATGTTTGGTTTGAATTTTGTATTACTATGGATTCTGTGGTGGTCAGTCAGACAAAACAGAAGTGGATAATTTCACTGAACCGTTGTAGACCTTGAATGCTATGCTAAATTCCAATGAAGTAATTCCTCTTCTAGTTCCAGTCCCAAATGACCCTTTATTGTTGCTTTCTGCTCAAAACACCTCTTTTAGGCCATGCACGTGTATAGTGTAAGTGTCATGATTCCCTAGGGTATCTCTTTTGCCTATCATTTTCTGCCTAATTCCATTTTAATGGCTTAAAATACATTATAAAAATCTTACCATGGTAGGTGTTAGGTTGCAGTCTGTTTGCAGCAATATGTCCCAGGCAAAATCTTTTGTGCCAGTTCACAAAAAGATCAGATAAATTGTTTTCAATTTCAGCATCTTTCTGCAGAGCACCTATTGAATTGGGCATTCTACTGATTTCATTGGAATTAGGAGGTGTAGCTCAGTGCATGCGTGTCTGGAAGCACTCAAAGCAGTCAGCACCATTCATTCATCACCTTGGGAAGTTAGGTATTCTGGTCTTTAGGACAGTGGCATTACTGACAGTGATGCAGGGAAGTGCTTTATTTCTTGGCTTTTAAACCACTAGCCCAAGTTGCTATCTCATCTAGAATTTAGAAATTACTGTGCTGACTATTTGCAAATTTTCCAGAACAATTTGTTCTCTGATTTAAATCCTGCATACCAAGCACCAGCCTGGGGCAAAGACAAAAAAAAAGTTAGCTTTGATACTTCAGAACTGGTTGAATAAATCCCATGCAGCTGGCCTGCATGAAATGTGCCCAGTGACAGCGAGCTGCAGAGAGGATTCGGGGGCTTAGGAAGAGCTCTGTGCCTGTCAGGCGCTGGGAGTGGTTCATGGCTTTTACTGGGAAGGGCAGTGATGTGTAGGGATCCATGCAGGGATCCAGGCTGCTCAGTAGGCAGTGCACAAAGTGGTGATTGCCCTGTGTCTCCCTCAGGCGTATCTGTGGACAAAACTGATGCATAAGTGTGCAACATTCCCTTCTTTGTATGTTTGTACGTGCTTTTTTTCCAACTTTTGGAACTGTGGTTAAAGCCTCTAAGGGAGTTCATGAGTCTAGAGCAGCTGAAGATCCATTTGTAGCACTGGACATTCCTGTGTGGTTGTGTGAATGTCTCTTGGTTGGTGAGGAAATGGTGTTGTCTAGCCTATACTGTGCTGTTTGTTGAGGGAAATTCTCTGAGACTCATTTAAATGGGCAAGCCAACACAGTACAACTGAAACTCGGCTGTGCCTGTGGATGACATGCCAGTAACTGTGAGGGATTGGAGACTAGTTTTTCTGCCTGTGCTATTCTCATTACCAGCTCTGCTCCTTCAACTTTCTCCGCTTTGCCTCTTTTAGTAATATAACCCAGCTGAGACATGGTCCCAAGGGGAAAGTGGCTTAAACAAATGTAAATCTCTGAAAGGCCTGGATTGAAAGAGATACAGTTCAGGAAAATAAATTTTGGAATACAAAGTTATAAGGACTGTGACCAGTTCACGTGAGCAGCTTGTAGCAAGGTCGTGTTTTCCTCTAATAGTGCATCAACAGGAATTGGGAAAACCTCCTTTTACTCCTGTTGTGTGAGCAGAGTGCTTTTGGCAGTGCTCTGTGATGCTGCCTTTGTGAATTCAGCTCCATTCTCAGGCTCCACAGAGCTTCCAGGTTCTCTAGAAATGGGCACAAGAGTAACTGCAGGGAGTGAGATCAGATATGAGGAACTGATCTCTGGAGCTCAGAACAGCAGGACTCAGAAAATAAGAAAAATAGAGGCTCTCATTAATACAAGTGTTTATCAGTAATACACTAACAGGGACTTAAAAAGATTTGTGTGTGTTGGGTCATAAATCAACTTCTAGCAAACTTAGGCAAGGAGAAAATTTTCCCTGGAGCCAATCTGACCAACAGGTGTTTGTGGCAGGTTTTGCTGCGCTCCTCCCATGTCATTTTGTAGCGATCATACACTGAGGTAATGCACTGGGCTGTGTGGGCCCTTGGCCCGAGCAAGCACGTGGCAACTCTCATGATGCCTGTGCGAAAAGACTTCTCTTAAGGGACCTTGACAGGGTTTGATTTGATTTGTTTCAGAATGGGATCACCCTTGTTCCTGTTGATGCTTGTGCGGCATCTGAACCCCAGGACTCAAGCGGGACTGAGGGACACATCTTGTCAGGCAGCGGTAAGATTGTGTTACCTGTGTTGAGGAGGGTGCTGAGGTCTGGTACTTGTGACTTTCAGCTGCTTGCTTGAGACCAAGGGACAGGTTTCTTTTCTTTTTTTAAAGGAAGATCAGTGCAGAGTAAAGAGAGGAGGTGAAGAACTGTTTGGGAAACCAGAAAGAGAAGCAGAGCTGAGAGTGGTCCAAATCTTTTACTGCTGTATATGAGCATTACTCATGTAACTTCAAGAGAGTACATGCTTTAACTGAGCATGTACCAGCTGAGGACTTGGCCCGTAATGTCCTTTATAAAACTCTGATTCCTCCCCAAATAGTTTTTCCCTCCCTCTTCAAAGAGGCACCTGTTGTTGGTGGAGTTGGTGATGATACTGGCAGGCGGTCAGCCTGCTTGGCCTCAGCCCTTTGGACCCAAAATGAACTCCAGCTGCTGCTGCCCAGAGCAGGTGCTTCATCCAGCCCTAGCAGCTGTTTGAACACACACTGTCATGGCCAAGCGGAGGGGAAGGGCCCCTCAAGTACCCGCAGGACGAGCTGATCAGCAGGAAGGAAGCAAAAGGGAGCGTGCTGCAGAGACCTGCTTCTTATACCCAGATTTTAGCATTTCCTTGTGGAAGAGGGAAATAGTGGCTGTCACCCTTCATGTACTGAGCCTGCACAGCACCGTGATGGATGATGGCTCTCAAAATGGGGCTGAGGGACCTCTAAAAGCCAGCAGAGCCATGGCAAATGATTGATCTCTAAACTGCCGAATCTGTATTGTCAGTTGGAGATGTGATAGGAGTACATGACAGTGTGTGAGAAATGTTGAGGGCTGGTAGTGTTTCACCATTGCTGTGTTTGGAGTCAGGTGAGCGGTACGCCACAGGGTGGCGGGAGGCAGCAGCCAGAGTTTGAGGACAGGGCGAAGGTAGCCCGTGTCAGAGGTAAAGCAGCAGCAACCCGGGGTTAGAATGAAGGGGGCAGGACAGGGATGCAGGTTTCTTGGGGTAAGAGAATCATGACCTTCAAAGGCAAGAATGCAGCTTAGAGTAAGGGCAGCCCAGATCTGCAGCAGGAAGTACTGGGGGAGCGTCTTGCAGAGCAGGGAGTCTTGAAGTATAACCTGTTCAAAGTTCTTCCGATTGCTGCCCTCACAACCATCCCTTTCCAAGTCCCTTCCAGCTTGCCTTCAGCTTATTCACCATGGACTGTTCTCACTGACTTTGAGAGAGGCCTCTGCGCAGTCCTGCACTCTCTGATGATTCACATGCTGCCAACAGCAGCCCTCCCGGCCTCGCTTTCCATGAGTATGCGCTCTTTTGGCTGTGCCCATGTAAATCGCTGTCAGCATTAACACCGAACTTAGTGTGACTCCTTAGGAGCCTGTCCTCTTACCTGTACTCACTAAAGTTACGAGAGTCCTGCCCCCCTTGTATCCCTACCCTGTGCGTGGTTTCAGTCATATCCCATCAGCCAGACTTTTCGTTCTGGCTATCTTTGCTGATTGCTCAATCAACTTCCCACTGTACCTCCATAGTGAGGAGTAGATGCTGAGCAAGGACATTTCCCTGTATAGATATAAAAGGATTATTCAGCCCATATTTCATTACAGCGTGGCCTAAGAGCAGGAGAAAAACATGAATATTGGAGCTTCTCTGTCAGGAAATGGGATTTCTGCAGGTGCTCTGTTGCAAATACCCTGCGTGCTTCTAGGGCTTGGCACATGGCACTGCTAAATCCCGATTCAGGATGCAGGAATGTCTCCTGACCCCTGCCATGTTTGGAAATCAGCCGTCAATGATGACAGTAGATGAGCATGGGTGAAATGAGCAGCTTGGCTTCAGCGCCAAGCCAGACTTGTTAAACATTGTAAATACAGATGTCCAGCTCATATTTTGAATAATGAATATTACGACCTTTCCTGCAGCAAGTGGTGAGAAGCTGGATTGTCTTTCTTCATCTCCTCATGACTTTCCCAGGATTTGCAAGTGTGACAAAGCATTTCATCCCTTTACAGGATTAGGTAAAATGGGTAACTGTAATTCTTGTGTAGAATTACATAGAAATACTCGAGACAGCCACGTATATTACATTAAGATCATCGGTGTGGTGGGAGGGAAATTGTTTCTATTTTGGTTGATCCACTTCTTGGATTGGTCAGGTTATCCTGCTGACTTTGGTTGTTCATTCTTTCAATGAAAACCTGCTCCTGCTGGTGCAGGGCTGTGCAATTTCTATCCTGGTGTAGCTCTTCCATCAAGTATTCCTCCTGTTTCTATTGCTTCTACATGAAAATTAAGGAATTGGAGAAATAGCACCAGAAACTGTACATGAATGGCATTTTCAAGGCTGTTGAGGAGGTGGGTTCATTAGAAGAAGGGAGGTCTCTGTGCTTGTTCTGTGCTCACATCCCTTGGACGTGTCGCTGTTTTACATGGGAAGAAACACCACACGACTGTGCAAGTGTGTGATGTACACCTGTGTGAGGGGGAGACATCCTCTGATGTGCTCTGGTTACTGGCCCTGGGGTTTTGCCTCGTTCAGTAAGTGACTGTTCACTCCGTGCTGCTGCAGGTTTGTCAGCAGTAGCTCTCCGCTGTCTCCTTTTCTGCCTGGCAGCATGGCTGGGTGATGCACACACCCGTCAGTGCTTCACTGGCCATGAAGGGGTAGGTGTTGCCCTTCCTTCTCCCTCTGTACTTCTCTTCCTCAGTTTCCTTGCACTGTGACATGACTCAAGATAAATGGGAGTGCAACTTTCTACTCCTTTTGGAGTAGTAAACTCTTTCTAAAAAACAACCCCAATGCTGTTCTCAGAGTGGCCTGAGATCTGTATTTAAGTGTGGCAGTGCATTTCGTTTTGTTTTCAGAGATTTTTAACCACCTACATGTGGATAAGAATTTTTTGAAGTGCCTGTCTCTTGCTAATTTAAATGTAATTAAGTACCAAGGAGCAGATTTAAGCCATTCCTAAAAGGTGTGTGACAACATCCAGCGTCTTGTTTCATGAGGAACAACAGAGAGCAGCACGTTGGCTGTAGTAAGTCAGAACTCACTAATTGCTGGACTTAGACTTTTAGCATGCCTCCATGTTTGGGGGATCTGGAGAACAGAGGGTTTTGCTTTGTATGAGGCCCATGATACGCTGTACAGGAATTCCTAATTCAGGGTCAACAGTCCTGAAAGTGCCCTTTTACTGTAGAGCTGACAATTAGCTTTCTGCCAGTAGGAAAAACAATCATTAAGTGGTGAGTGAAAGTAGCGTCAGAAACGGCCCTTGACAGAGTGGTAACGTACAGTTAGAGCGAGGGACATTCTTCACACCTGCTGTGGTGCATAACAGTAGCTGGCTGACTTAACCCGTGGCACTACAAGCGCAGCATTGTGCTGTGACACAGCCTGGACAGCGATTGAATTACACACCGATTAGGTCTTCGGCTTCTCTCTGTCAGTGTGGACAATGAAGAATCAGAGAAGTGGACATGAGAGCTTTAGCAGGCCTTGCGCTCTCCAACGGAGGAGGATTAGTTTGTAAATGCTAAATTGTGTTGGGGCCAAGAGTCATAAAAATGAGCTCTTGGCCTTCTGCTGCCTCAAAGGCACAGGCTTTGCAGAAAGCCCCTTCTCCTCCCCCCTACTTCTGCTGGCTGCTGTGCTCGGAGGAGAGGTGGACATGTGGAATCTGCTCCTCCTTTTCTCTGCCAAGGAAGGAAGAAGACATCAGTACGTTCGTACACATTTTGCCCCTCACTGTCTCTTACTATCTTTTACTAGAAGAGGCATGGGATTAAACTAGTCAGCCTTCTGCCGTTTCCATGGGGGTGCGGATTTGCCTCTCACTGAGGTGCTGCTGGCTGCGTCACCTCCTGGGAGAGGGTGTCTCTAAGACCTGATCTAACCTGAAGTGTGCACTTTCTCAGGAGAATTACAAGTGCTGCACCCTTTCCCTCCTGTCATCCGCTTGTACAGGCCTGTGCTGTGCTCTCAGCTCTCGCACCCTGAAATGCTCCTTGTGATGGAGGTTTGTACTGAGCTGGTACAGAGCAGACTTCGCTTTGGTGACAGAATCCCTTGTTGCTTTGTTGTTCACACAGAAGATGGGTTTCTCCTTGCCTTTATTGCACTGGGACCAGCTGCTCTACAGGAACCAAAAGTACAAAATCTTCTGTATCTTCTTTTAATTTTCAGTTGCAAGTCTACATCACATGAACTTCTTGGGGTTTTTTGAAAAAAGCCCAACCTACTGAACCCAAATTGGAACAACATCTGCATCCCATGGCTGATAGGGTACACAGGAGTACAGAGCAGTCCCGTTCCGTCTGGTCTTGCACATCCCCTCCCGGTGCCTATTAAATGTGGTGGCTGTTAGGCATGAGGGGAGACCTGGAGATGGGCAGGGCTGGTTGACCATGCAAACATTTATCTGACAGTCCCATCCAGTTTTCTAGAACCAAAGATTTCTCTGTGATAAAGTGGACATCTTAAAGCATTGTGGGAGATAGGGGGATGTAATTGCACTTAACCTGAGTTTGGATTAGTTTGAACTGAGAAAAGATAGTTATATTTCAGTAGCAGATTTGCTGTAATGTGCCAGTTCAGTGTCATTTGCTCATAAACTACCAGTTCTAGAAGACTCCCAAATCTCTTGCATCTATTTTCTCTTAACAGGTGGCAAATCCTTAGTACTTCCCCAAAGCTGCCCGCAGGTCTATAAGGTGTGAAGGCTTTGCTTTGGTTCATTGTTTTAAAGCCTGGTAAAATGTTTTAAATTAGGTAAATTCAGCTATTGCTCAGCGTAGTCACTACCGATAGTTCATTTTCAGAACTGGAAATTAAGAGCTATTCTAAGTAACCACTGTTGGGTTTAATGCCATGTAATATTTCAAAGGTAAGTTTTAAAGAAAAGAAATGCAAACCAGTCATTCACTAGTGCTGATACAGGAGTGACAGAGGTTAATGCCACTGACATCATGTTGGAACTGTGTAGCGTTTTGTTAATGGTTATTAATGCCCTGCTGCTGGGAGACAGACAGTGCCAGCTGCCAGTTAGTGCCGCGCCTCACTGCGGGCGTGCCAGTGCCTCTGCTCCGCAACCACAGGGGCATGAGGGAGGTTTGGGTCTGCTCCCTGCCTAATCATCTCTCCACTGGAACAGGAGGAGAGGAGATACTGGGAGAAGAAAGTTACAGCACCTTGCTCCCGTCTCTGCTGAGTTCAGAACAGGTCTCAGAGACTGGAGCAGGAGCAGCAAACATCTGCAGAGCTGTATTCAAAAGGCACTGAGGACTTATGCTCAATTCAGATACTCAGAACTAAACTCAGATGCGCATCCTTTGAAAGAAAACAGCAACCAGTTCAGACAAACATGCCTGGAAATGGCAGAAGGCCTAGGGAAGAAGCCTAGCTTCCTGAGAGACAGCCTTAGAGCTTTGGACATCAGTCCCCTTTCTGACGAAGTCAGAAGTGGTAGAGAGTGAAGGAGAAAAGCCCTTGAGAGGAAGGGGAAGGAACTTTGTAATGGCAGAATGATGATGGATATAGAGCAATTAATTAGCTTTGACTGCATCGTGTTCATTGTACATCCAGCTTTGTAGGTTTTGTAGCCTCGCTTGGGGCTGGCTGTTACTTTGTGTAATACCTTTGAAGAATTCCATCCACCATAAGGGACTGAAACAGATACAGGAAGGTGTAGTACATCAGTGTAGTGTATCAAATTGAGAAAGGCAGTTCTAGCAGTCTGTACTGCACACAGGTTTAAGCCAACATTAGATTATTCCTTAAGTGTGTTATTGTTATGACAAATCTGAAAGGAGCTAAAAGCATTTCACTTGATGAAAAAAGGAAAAATTCTTTTCTTTCCCACAGCCTGGACCCAAATGGGATTGCCAGCCAGGTTTGCACAGCCTGGCCTTGTGCCACACAAGCACCCTCTGGTGAATGTCAGTGGAACAGTTGTGAGTTCTGCGGGAGGAACCAGCTCACCAGGTGTCTCCCAGCCCGTCAGCTTCTAGATCTCTTCAGATGCTGCCCTAAGGTAACCTGAATAATGCACTGAGATTGTTTAGCAAAGAAATGCCTGGTGGCCCAAGCACATTTTGATGATAACTGCTGTCTGATGTGCCACGCGGGCTATTGTATTCTCTTCCATGCTAAGGAAAAAAGTACTATGTCACTGCTTATAAATGCTTTCTAAAATATAAGGTGAGTGTTTGATTGCATGAAACTCAAATTTGGGAACACAATTTCATTTTAAACCCCATTAATTTGGCACACCTATTAATTACTAGAAATAAATGGAAACATCGATGCAATATTGTACATGTGTTCTCCAATTATGTAGCCTAATGTTCAAACATGGTGATTTGTGTGGACATTTTCCTTTCTCCAGCCACTTCTACAGGTAGAGTTGCCCACACAGACAATTTTCAGTCAGTTGCCTCATCTTCAGTGGAACATCCTGAGCTCAACTTGCAGGAGCATTGCTGCTGAGCTTACTGCTTAAAAAAGAGACGCAACTTTATGTAGGGCTTCTGAGTTGGTCAAGACAGCAAAAACTGTTACTCATGGGAGGTGTTTTAATTCAGGATAGGCTTTTATATGAGAACTGATTTACAGAGTTGTGTTGCCAAGGTGATGATCTCAAAGGAAGATAGAAGAGCATAAGGAAAAAATAAAGCTGAACGTGTCTTAATTAAAGCTGTAAACTGCAGCTGTGACCAAGGTGCAAAGCTATTCACACTATGAAGGAAATGAGGAGAATCAGAGTTGTGTTATGAAAAGAGTGGTGTAATAAGTCAAACTTGCAGACTAGCAGAAGCATCTGTCTCTGAACCTGCACAAATGGCATCATCAAACTGCAGAACAGGGTTCCTAAGAACAGTGCAAGCTTTTGGTTAGTAAGGCTTAAGGAGGAGGGCAGCTCCTTGTTTTTAGAGACTGCTTTCTTTTAAAAAATAGAGGGCTTGGTTTCCAGTGCCCCAACCCTGTGGCGATGGGCAGCGCTTCAGCCTGATCTATGAACTTAAAACACATTTGATCTGTATGGTGGTGCTTGCTGCCCGGTCCTGCCGCTCCACCTGAGTAACTATAACATGCTCATAAATCAGGGGAGAGCATTCCTCTGTGACACCATCCCAAGTGCCCTACTGAGCCGAAGCCTGTGTTAGCCATCAGTGCCTCTTACATAAACATGTCATACTTTAAAGTAGGGTCTTGCAAAAAGCACAAACAATAGACTGGCACAGAGGGGCCACACAAAGTCAAGAGCTGTTAAGTGGGGGGAAGAGGAGGAGAAAAATCTCTTGATGAGAAATATATCTCTACCAGATACATGTGGAAACAAAATAGCAGGGCCTAGGTTACATTCCATTCTAAGTGAAATAGTCAAATGTGGAAATGGTTGTCTCTTATTCCTTGTAAAACTTTGATGTTAGGAGTCACCAGCAAAATTATGGTGCAGGAAGCTTTGACTTTAGTTGCATTTTTTTCAGCCCAGTCAGTGACTCAACCCACGCCTCATGCACCACTGCTTCTGGCTTAACAAGACCCGCGCGCTGGATCTTTGCACAAGGTTAGTTGTTCTAATCTTAAAATGGTGCAATTAGGAACCATGAAGGATTTCTTTACAGAACTACTTGAAACCCTCTGTCATGTGCCATGAGGTTGTGTATCTAGATCTTGAAGTAGTCCATGTATCTGATTAGGTAGTAAAAAAAGCTGGTTGGCATTTGATCCGCTACAGAAAGCTGAGTAAGAGCTGTGGCTGTGGCATTCAGAACTGCTTACGAAGTCTAGCTTAAAGTCACCTTGTCCTCTGGTGCCAGTATTGTGGCTGGTACTTCCTGTCTACCTGATCTTAATCCTTGCATAAGCTGGTGCCACTTTTAGGCACAGTGTGAGGAATGTTTGGGAGCATCTCGGGCACACCTTTGCTATAGCGCACAGCTGACTGACTTGTAAAACTCGTGTGTTTGTGTTGGTGCAGCCTTTGATGTGGATCAGTGAGGAAAGTGCTCCCAACAGCAGCCGCTGGAACACACACAGCCAAAAGTGACACTGGGCTGCAAACAGGGGCTGCAGCCGGCCCTGTCAGATGGGTCACAAATCACAGGGGCTGACAGGTGCCTGTGCTGGTGTGCTGCGCGCAGGGTGTGCCTTGGTGGGGAGCAGCAGGTAGGAAACCTGCCTGGTGGGTGGCCAGCTTGTCTTCAATGCAGATAACTCACATTCTCTGCTCAGGAGCAGCCTGTTGCACAGCTTAGTGCAGAAATAGAAACATTTGCTTTTCTTTAAAGTGCTCTGACTACTGCTTATGCTCTGACTTCAGGGTGGGTTGACAGCATCGCCTAGGTGCACTGCAAAGGACACATTTATTCTAACAGCAGAGCAGAGCTGCTCAGGCAGATCCAGCAGCCTCAGTCAGGCTAGCGGTTCTGTATAGACCAGAAACTGCTGTCTTGCTTTTTCCACCAGCACCTCCTTCAATATATAATTTAATGTCTTTAGGATGTGACCAAAAGAAGCCAACCAAGAATATTTTGCTGTCTTCATCCTAACACCTTGTTCATGTTGACTGGAAGGAACTCTCACCTCATGCAGGCAGCGTAGTGCCTTCTGGAGTGTCTGTGCTTTTACATCCCAGCCTTCAGCGCAGCAGGCAAGCTTTTGGTCAGAGCAAATAGCTTCTTCGTAACTTTTTTTAGAAACTCAAGGCAAAGGCTGAAGCAGCAGCTCTAAACACGCGCTGCCCTCAGGAGAGGCTCCTCACTGCTGTGCAGCTGTTGCGAGAGCCGGGGAGGACATGGGCCTCCGTCGGGGAGTGCCACATGCGCTTAGGCAGCTCCTGGCCCTCAGCAGTCCTGCCTGAAGTCAACTTCTGGTTAGGTAGGGTTTTGTTCCAGAGTCACTTGATAGGGTGTAATCCTGTCAGATGCTCAGCAGAGAAGCTGATCCAGTAGAGTATTTCTGCAGATGCTTAATTTTCAGTGAATAAGTGGTCCTTTTATGTGGGTGGGAGCACTCATGTGCTTAGAGTTAAGCACGTGCTTAAGTGCTTTCTTGGATCAGGGCCAAAATGCTAATGTGCTAGAGGTTCCCTTGCTTTCTCAAGTAACGGGCAGTGTTCGGGACCTTCATGTGGAGCCCTGGGCCTGCAGGATTACTGAAATGCACCCATGACTGACACGTATTAGACACTTAAGTTCTTAAACTTATCATTTTCAGCAAAACCTTCATGAGTTTTTGCGGTGTTATGACTTTGACACTTTGTGTATGAGAATGGTTCTTGACTAGGCCTATGCCAGACTTGAAGACAAAGAATCTACTGACTTGAAGTTAGTTTTATTTAATAGGATATTTGATTTTGCTGTTTGAGAACAAAAAAAGCTTCCTGCAGCGTCTTCTGCTCTGACCCCATTACCTTATCTTTAAACTCTTCGTGCTACACTTATGGAATGGAATAAGCCTTTGACAGGCACCGCCAGGATGTTAAATTCAGACTACTGGGAGTCTCTCATGTGAGGTTGTACTTACAGTCTGCTTTGCTGGCAGCACGGGTAGCGGCCCGCAGGACACATGTGTGGGATGTGACAGGGGTGTGCACCTGTCCCGCACGGGGGGCACCGGCTCTGCCCTGCGGCGGCCTTCGCGGTGCTGTGCTAATCACCCGCAGTGACACCCGCCAGCCCCGTGGACTGAGGAGCGCAGCCACACGGTGTGAGTCAAAATACACAGCTGCTTCTCAGATTATAATGCAGAGGTTCAGAGGTCAGTGCAGTAAAAGCAGATAAAATTATGCTTTCTGCCACCACCATGCTACATCAAAATGGTAAATTGTTTGTTTTTAAGTTGGTCTGTCAAGCTGTTTGCCTCTACTGTAGTGACCACTTGCATTTCTCAGATCATTTGCAGTGCTTTTAGAAAAAGGGGGTTGTTTTGTAAATAATCCTGTTAGAGATTTTTTTCTGTCCACTGTTGTTCTTTGACTGCTGCTGGAAAACAGAACTTTTTAGACTTTAGTGTTTGCTCAGTGGCCAAGCTTCACGGCTTGGCAGCAGGGTGAGGGTGTGAGGCTGGCCATGCTGCGGGATTTGTCTGTTCCAGCCATGCTTCGCGTGGGCACGGCAGCCCCTGGGCTCTGCCTCAGACCCCTGGGACTCAGAGCCAAGCCGAGGGCAGATGGCTGTACACATGATGAGCCATCTAGGTTAATAACCTGGGCACGGATGCTGTCAGCCGTTCTGGGCATAGCTCCTGACTCTCTTTCTATTTAGCAAACAGGGCAGACCTTTATCCTGCGTGCAGCGTCCATTCACTTCTCTCTAAGTTGAATGTCTCTGTTTCCAGTCACACCTTCTTCTAATCTGTTGCCATCAGCATGGTTTTCAAAGGCACTGTGTAAGTATTGCTGTCCTCTCTTCCATGCTGTGGACTGCAAGTCTCAGATGCCTTCCTCCAGAGTGGGTGGTCCCAAGGCAATTTGGTGATGGTCCTTGTTGACTGGAGGTGTTGCTCTGTGTCAGGGCCCAGAGTACTTCAGAACCTCTTGATCTTAAGGGTTTGTCCAAAGTGGACTTGTTGAAGCGTGTGAATTTTGGGACAGTCCTCTGCCACTCTGGTGCCTGGCCCCTGTGGTATTATCCAGGCAAGGAGCCAGTACTCAGTATGAGCTTAGACTCTGCAGATCCCACCTGGCCCTGAGTGGAATTTGGAGGGATGATCCATCTGAAGCTGTCATTCCCCATCACCATGGGCAGATGAGAATAGCTGGAGGCCATGCAAAGTGCCCAGGGATGCTTTAAGCCCTGGAGGCACTGAGACTTCACACAGGCAGTGCTGCCCACTATGAAGCTGCTTGTGAGCCTGTTCTAGTAGGTGAGATGGTGAGGGTGGCTATCTCCTCCTGGCTGGTCTATGGGGCACTGTAGCTGCAGCCACAAAAACAGTTTGAAGTGAGCTTGGTAAACCCCTCTAGCACTACTTGTTTAGTCTCTCCCTGTTTGTTGGGAGGCTGAAATGAAGAGCCTCTCTGGTGTCCTTTCCACTCTGGAGTTTGTGTTGAACAAGGCATGGGGCTTGTAAGAAACTTCTGCACCAAGAATGAGAACATAAGAACTCAAACACGTAGGGTATGTGATGCTTTCTCCAACTTTGCCTTGTTTTGAGTTCCTTTTTATTGTGAATTGCTTGTTAATTTTTTGTTAAATTCTTTGACCATAGCTGTGACCAAAGAGAGGAATGCATTTGACAAGTGCAATAAAGCAACTGTTCCATGTTTATGGCAAGTGCTCCACTTTTGTGCTATTAATTCAAATTGCCTGGATTCTTATAAAACTGGGCCAGTGTAGGATTACCTACCTTGCTGGAACACAGTTGAACTCGATCATACTACAAAGTAGTACACATCTCGCTATCGAATTTTAGAGGAAATAATCTTGGAGTCATAGTGCAGACATATCTCTGCAGCACAACTGGGTTAGATGCATTTTGGTATCAAGCAACAGTTGGGAGCCTCTGCAGAGAAATAACTGAAACGTGCCGTGAAGTAAAATAGAATAGTTCAGTGTGAAAACAGCTGCCCTGTGTGTGAGGTTGTGACGCTCGCTAGGATAAAGGTAACTTCAAAACTGCATTTTGGTGCACTGCTGTAAATAAGCAGGGAAGGCACTGCTAGGGGACATACACAGTGTCAAGAGGAAAGCTCTTGAGAAGTGTATGTGGGGAAGCTCTGGTAGTGTTGAGAAAATATTAGCACTGAAGGCTGCATGGTGTAGTATCTTGGAACAGACTTACACTGAAAACCCCAGGTGTGTGAATAATTGATTGATTTCCTTCAGGTTGGTGGCTTGACAGAGAAGGAAAAACTATTTGGGGCTAAACAACCCTTTTAGAGTATGAAGGAAGTGTTAATATGTTCAAAGAACAAGACACTGCTGCAATTTCAGGCATTTTTCAACTTTCTTTTCTAAATAAAACCAAGAAGTCTGTAGCCTGGTCCTTAAGGTTTTTGGTACTGAAACACGGATAAGATGCTCTGCAGTCTCCTTTCCAAGGAATGACTGTATGTTGTGCTCTACTTGATCTTAGTGTCCGTGGAGCTCTCGGTCACTTCTGGTCAATGACTGCAACCCAATCGCCAGGGCTGAATCTTCAGCATCTTATTTTAGTGACTGGCACAGGACTAGTCACCATGAGAGGAACAGGTTGTATTTGTGTTAGGATCAGAGAAGAACCAAGGCACTTGGATTTCAGAGGTGGCTGCCTGTGCGGTGAAATGACTAAT
>WEIS01322715.1:0-14282 GCA_013389965.1 Todus mexicanus | reverse complement strand
TTTTTATAGCCCAAATTTCCACCGTTTTTAATGCCCTGCCTACTTCAGTTTTAATCCTTTTCTGGTTTACAATCCCTTTATTTTATAGATGTGAAAATTGCAGAGGTGAATATCCAATACTACACCCCTTCTGCACCACAATTTCTGCAGAATGAGTAAATTGTTACCATCTATATTAACCTTTTCAATGAAAGACCAGCATGATCCACTTTTCTAACACAATGTTGTGCCTCATAGCTGTTTTCTAAACCCTTCTTTGCCTGAAGTGAGCACAGTGCCTGCATAATGCCACTGCAGCTCGCTGGCTGCCCCAGCCCTTTGTGCAGCACGTGTCTGCCATGCAGCGCTGGCAAGTATTTCCTATTTCGCTCTGCAAGAGAGAAGTGATGTCCAGGTGCTCTCTTCATAAAGCTTCTGGGCTGAAGGAGGTAAAAAGCAAAGGAGATTTCTGAATGTGTTTTTCTCTCAGTGCTTCTGTTTTTGTTGAATTCAACCTTTACATTTTTTACCTTGAAGCATAATGTCAGTGGTGTGCGAGAGAGCCGGGGCAGCATTTACTTATCTCCTTGCCTGTAGCTTTTCAAGCAGGTTTGGTGGTTTTCATTACTTCCTGTTAGACAATGGAGTGTTTTTCACTTTCCCTGGATTTCCCAGTCAGATCCAGCTACCTGGGTCTCTGTTCTGTGCAGCAGCCTCCTGTCCCTGGGAATACCACTGGCCACGTTGCCAGTGGGATGGGACTTGCCTTCCACCTTACTGCATGCTGGAAAGACAGCTCATTTATCAGACGCTGAGCAGAGGTAGGCTATGTCCCTTGGTAAAGGGCAAAATCCGTCACACTGGGACTCTAGGTGGGATCCTCTTTTAAACTCCTCCACAGACTCACTGGTAACCCCAGGCAGATCACTTCGTGTTTGTGGCTGTCCCAGTCAAACGTGGCCACAACTGGCATGTCTTGGCAGGTCCTTTCATGGAAGCAATGGTATGGTGCTCTTTGATGTTATTTGCAGCTTTACATCGTGCAGAGCACGAGGATACCGGCTGGCGTCTTTTAACAGTGGGGGTTAGTAAGGCAGAAGCCTAGCTTTTAGTAAAGCAGGACATGGGCATGACTGCATGAAAATGTAAAATTTTCCCCTTTCACTTGGAAACAGAAGTTTCTGTGCTCATATTGCTCCAAATAATAGAGGGGGTTTAGGAAGACTATCTTTAAGTCATTTTTTTCAGAGTCATTGGTATGTTTTAATCCTTATTAGCTTTAGACTAATTTTCTCCCAGTAAATTCATGGAAGGGTAGGTGTAGTTAAAGATCTGTCCTGTGCTGCCTGACATGCATTTATAGCTACACAACTGCTCCTATTAGTGAAACAGAAATATATATTTCTAAAGAAAAGCTCAACAATATGAAATATTTATTTTACAGAACTGTTTCTTCCCAGCATCATCAGATAAAAGCAAAAACTTTCTTAACTTCTAGTTCCACTAAGCACCTGGCTCTAATATACAATTCCTTGACTGTTCATTTTTTTAACCAAAATATGATCCTACTTTAAAGAACAGTGATTTCATCTGGTAATAAAAACCTATTTGACTATCTGTGTGTTTCATCGGTGTTTGTGTTCCTTGTACTGCGTCATATTTTGCTTCCGTCTTTCCACTGAAGAATCAATGTTGTCCAAATTGCACTGTTCAACTGGACATAACTCCCTATTCTTTACTACTCAAAGTTGGCCATCTAGTACTACTGATGGGTAATTTTGACCACAATTTCAGAGCATGGTAAATTTGGGATACAGACAATACAGTGACAGGCTTTTCTCCCAGTCATTGCTGAAACCCCCCACCCAAGCCAGTGCAGAGGTTTATGATTGCTGCCTCTTGGACACCTGGCACAAATGAGAGCAGCACAATCAGGTGACATGCTCATTACTTCAGACAGTAGCCTTGAGAAGTTCTGGGTATTTGGATGGTTTCTCATGTCTGTTTAAGCACATTATTCCTGAAACTGCTTCTCCTCCAGTCAATAAAAGACTCCATAAAATTGTTTAAACATATTAAGAAAAATGTGATTTACTCCAAGAATCTTTATTGCATTTCATTATAAGCTGGTGAATCTAATATATGAAGAAGACCACTTTAATTATAAATGGACAAAAGGAAAATCTATGCTACATTCCTACTAAGCGACTATCAGCAACACGCACCTTTTCAATCTAATGCAGTTACAAAAAAACTAATCATGTTTGGTGTTTCTAATGGAAACAGTCATTAACCATATTACCCAACCCCTGAGAGAAACTGGCATCAGATTAATATGTTAGGTATTATTGTATCTGTTGTCAGCTATTTTTTCCTGCCCTGAGGAAATCATGAGATAGCCAAAATGTGGGCAGAGAGTTTGGATGATGGGCTGTTGATCTCCCCATCTCCTCTTGAACCCATTTCACTGTGCTCTTGTGTTCTAGAAGCTCATCCTATAGCAGGTGGTGTTCCTCTCCACTTGCAGACACATGCATGGCTAGTTTTTGTTTCACAAAGTGAAGTTCCTTGGTGTCATTCACTACTATTTTGTACTTTATTGCTATTTCAAATCCTGAGCAGACAGTTTTCAGTGGAGGAAAAGAGAAAACTCAGTCCAATGTGGTATTCTAGAGCAACATCTTCTTTCCACCTGTGGTCTTCCCCATTAAGCAGACAGTTGACAAATTTCATACAGGGTTAACTTCTTGACTTTTTGCATGTAAGCACCTGATAGCTAAACAGCAGAATCAAACATCTCCTGTACCCTGCAGCATTCGAAGGATCTGTGTTACTGCAGGAGCACTCCTTCTTAGAACTGTCTTTTGTAATATTTGAAACATAGAAAAGGCACATCAAAGAGTGATTATTAAGTTGTTATATAAAGTACTTCCCAGCCATGAATATTTGAGGGTCATTTTTCTCCCTATGGAGGAATGGGTGTTGCATGAAGGTGATAAGCAGAAGGGTTCCTGCATGTCTGTCATGGTGTGTCTTGCAGGGGAGCATGGGGCAAGGTGCCTCCCCGCTGCCGCAGCTGAGGCAGTCCTGTTCATGTCGTGGAGCAGAAGGATAACATCAGGAGATTTAAGTGTCAACAGCCTTTGTGCCGTGGTAGGATTGGGCAGTGCCTGATGGAGTCTGTACTGTGCCAGTCCCCCTGCGAGTTCCTGCCAACCCAGGAACCTTGAAAACTCACCCCATCTGGTCCCGGAGCACAGGACTAGCTAATACAGAAATCCATGCAGATATTTTAGAAAATTCTCTCCTCCCTCTTCCTATGCACCGGTTCAATCAACACTGAAATACAGCTGTCAGCTAGTAATCTTTGTAAAGTGGTCAGAGGTCTTCAGGTAGAAAAGCTATGTGGTATTAATAAGTTCTTGTGTTCTCTATAAGAGAGAAAGGAATCATATTAAGGAAGAAAAACTTTGTAGAAAGTGTGAATTGCTCCATTAATACTGGATAGAAACAAAGAACATGATGCACTTTCAAAGAAAATGGAAAATACACTGTTTCACAGATTTGGACTACTTATTCTGCTAATCCTCTTGACTCCAAGGTTAAGCCCAGCCAGCTGTGGATTTTATTGAGGTTACTTGTAAATCTTAATTTCAATTATTTTTTTTGCTATAATCATATTGATGCTGCCAGTGCTCTCTGATGCTTGAATTGACAGAGCTGGCCGACTCTCCTGATCTATCTACTGTGTCCTGGCACTTGCTCATCTGCTTGTATAACCCTCTGCTCACATTCCTGCTGCTCCACGTTACTAATGTGCAGTGGTGGGAGACTACATACTGCAGAGAAAGACAGAGATATTGTAAACATGTTTACTTTATGTTGCTACCTTTGTCTCTCCTCTTGGTGACACTTTGTGCCAGAAAGACCCTGACTTGGGTTTTAGGATTCAATTTCTTTTCCAGAGGAAGGCAGGACAGAAGAGGACCTCATGACTCATCGAGTCCTCTGCAGGTATCTACATCATATAGACCCTACTAGTGGATTTTTCAAACTGTTTTCACATGAGCTAGGCCATCTGTCTTGTGATCTTCAGAGAAGGCTGTTCCACAGACTTTGTTTCTCTGGTGGTTAGAGATTTGCTTCTCATTCTCAGCCAAAATTTATTCATGGCTAGTTTATACCCATTTGTTCCTGTGCCAGCATTGTCCTTCAGTTAAAAAAGTTTTTCTCCTTCCCTAGTGTTTACCCCTTCTGATGTATTTATAGACTACAACCATATCCCCTCTTGGCCTTTCTTTAGCTAGGCTGAACAGCTGAGTGCCTCTGGTCTCCTCTGAGAGCGACGGCTTTCCATTCCCTTATTTGGCTTAACAGCCTTGCCCTGCAGCCACTGTGGGCCTCTTCGTGAGCATACTGACCTGATCATGTGCTACAGTAACCCAGGTGAGCCCTTGTGTCTCCAAACCCTTGTACAACCTGTTGTGCTTTCATTAATTGCATTGGTACTTCCCCCTCCCTGGAGTCAGCACATCAGTCTCAACAGGTTCATTACAAAGTGTAACTTTTCTTCTGCAGCTCACATCATATTGTTATTTTTCAGTTGTCTTATGACATAAGATCTTCAGGACTTCCTCCTACTCCATCATTTCTAGTTAAATGCATCAGTTCTTCCTACTGGTCCCTCAGAAACTGCACTTTGTAACAAGGAATTTCATCCTATTTTACTACTCCAGTGCTGAAATCATCCCATTCTTGTGTGGTAGCCTGACTGCCCAGTTGACAGTGCGTCTCACTTTGGTGTCATCCGCAGCTACACTTCTTTGAGATTATGCTTCATGGTTGTTGATGAACATGTTAAACAAGATCCATCCCAAGACTCATCTTTGAAGAACTCTATTGTAACCACCTTCCATGTGAGATTTTCCTTTTAATTTCAGCCCACGGTCCTTAAAGAGGAAACTTCTCTCTCACTCTGTCCAGCACATCCTCCAGTGGGAATGATTTTCTTTGATTTTACCTAAGTGGTTTTGAATTAACCTTTATATATACATCTGTGTATCTATTAGAAATGAAAGCTTCTGTGCTGGTTTGAAAACCAGGGCAGGCAGACTACGAGGTTTCCATATAAGGTCAGTTCTGCCAAGAAACGTCAGTTCTAACCTCTAACATTTCTACAACTTCAGTCCGAGATCTCTCTTCAGCAAAACTTGCCAATTGTGGTGCTCAAGTCAGGGTGTAAGCAGATATGTTTTGCTCTACTTCAGTCTCCCAGTGGGTTATGAAGCCAAAGTCATTATTCAAATGACTAAACTCATTATTCAAGCTTAGTACACTTTTTTTTTAATGGGAGTTTGGAATGGGGTGAAAATTCTTTTGTGCTCTGGCCTGAGTTCCGCAGATCTTGGCCTGCAGGGGGATAGCAAAAATGATATTTGTACCCTTTACATTCAGAAAGTGTGAGACTATAAATATCTTGTAGTTCTACAGCAACATTCTTGGTAGTTCTTCAATTAAGACTGGAAGACATCTCCTCCAACATCTCCCTGTGATTACTCACAAAGATCTGACTGTCTTATTTTCTTTGTGCCAAAGGGTTTAGAGACTTTTGAAGGAGTTGGTGGTGAGATTCCACAAACCAAAGAACAGAACTACTTCTATTTTAGGCTCAAATAAATCCAGAGAGGACAAATTGCTGAGTATTTGGCTGCCCTTTTGATGACAGGAAAAGCAGTCTTTTCCCTCCTTCCCTTGAACAGTTTGGGTTTCAGATAAGTTATCGGCTAGCTCTTTTGATTGCGTTGTATAAATGAGAACTGAATGATTCTACCTTTAAGAAGAAGAGGAAAAAGCCTTCAGAAATACCAAATCTGTCTAGTTAAGCCTGTTCCCTGCATTATAGTTTAGCCTTTCTTATTAGCATTAGAGCATTCTCTGATCTGAAGAATAAGCTTTCACCTTTGCATATTGAGACCTGGCTGACAAGCCTTCACTTCGTGTCTACATCTGAGATGTTGTAAGCCAAAGCCCAGAAACTCTCATGACACTCCAGGCTTCTTCTGACCTGCTTGGTGGACAGTTGTCCTGGATGCAACTCTAAGAATAATTGATTTGGGGATTTGTCTGCTGAGCAATCAGGCAGAAAAGGCTTTAATTTGGCATGAAGTTGCATTTTCCAGTTGTTTTTGCTAAAATGAAGGAACTCCACAATAATAACAATAAATTATGTAATTCAATTTGACATTGAATATTGAGCGAACTAAGACCGTGTTCTCCCCAAGCATTTTTGTGAAACTAGCCTCTAATATTTCTATTTCTGCTTGAAATCAGCCTATGAATTTGGAGTTTGCTCAGTCACTCTCTACACTCCTGAGATGTACCTTGGTAAATATTGTTTCTAGCTTCAAAGAATTTGGTGTGTACCTGCACACATCCTCTGACCCAGTTCACTTCAGCACCCTTGCTCTGTTCAGGCAACACTGGGAGCTATGAATTTCCAGCAGAAGATCCCTTCCACCAAGGTAGCTCACTGCTGATTTGAACTCAGCAGAGGGAATGCTCTTGATGATCTCTGCCTCTCCTGTCAATACAGGACACAGGCCCCTGGGTCCCCAGTGCATACAGAACTCATGGTATCAGTCAAAGATATCCCTGGGAGCTGCAGACCTCAAAACCACTGCATCAACTCATGCAGAGCCACAATATGCAGCCCGGTGCCTGGAGCTGGATTTCTCCCTTTCTCCTCCCCTCCCAGAGCATCATTTGTTGCTGAGAATACTTGGATGTAGGAAGCATCTGAACCAAAAGCATTGGGAAGGGACTGTACCAGCCTGCAACTGTTTAACATCTCAAAGGGAAGACTAAATTCCTTGTATCTGGCAGTCAAGATGCAGGCAGTCACTTTATTGACAGAATTAGTTCGTATTCCAGTCTGTCATGTTTACAGATAAAGTACTCTGAGATTAAGCTACTCTAGCAATAAATTTGCTAGCCTAATTGTAAAAGATAAAAGCTCCAGTGAAGTGAGGCTTCATGGCACACTCCACTGCATTTGATTTTCAGTGCTTCGGAGGAGCAGGCAAGGAAGCCCTCCCTCAGGTAGCTGCTCCATGCCTCTGAGCTCTTCCTTCAAAAGCAAATCTTCCAGGGAAGGAAATAGAGCAGCACATAAACTCCCCTCGCTCTAGATACCAGCATCTGCTGTCGCTTTGCAGGTCTTGCAAAAGGTCATATGGAGCAGGGCTTGGAGAAATCCTTCAAGCAAAATAAGGAGTGTTGTCCTACATCAGAAGACCTGCCTCCCCTTGCCACCTACTTCCCCTCTTCTGCAGCAGTTCCTGATCACCCTCTTCACTACATGACTTTTGGATAGCTGTGAGCACTGCCAGCCCTGCCCCTGAATCTCTTACTGGTCTGGAAACAGGGGTAGCTTCTGAATACTGGTGGCACAGAAAATGCTGATTCCCACAGGCTATTGCTGCTCAGGAGTAAGAAGTAACACCAGAAGGAGGAGGGAGAGAGCAGACTGTGGCATGGTGGTGCTGGGCAGACACGTTGGGGCTTTGTACCTGATTTAGGGTGAGAGATGGCTGAACATGCTGGGGGCATCACACAATGTCAGGGGATTGCTCAGTATCTGCAGGCCTCCTGTGGCAGCAATTTAGGGATAGATACTGCAACTAGTAAGGAAACTGCATCAGCTGAGCATTTCAAGTTGGATGGCAGCTCAGACCTCAGCAGAGGAACTGCTGAACTTGCCCATCCCTGCAGCCTCAGAGATGAGGGTGGCTCTACCATAGTGTGGTCAAGACTCAGGGAAGGAGCTGGCTGCGTGCGCATGGAGCAGCTGTGCAAAGAGACAGTCAGGTGTTTTGTGCCCCCTGCCCCCCAAGGCATCATGAGTCTTTACAGATCATTGATTTTCACTCATGATTGAGCTGCCTTGTGTCACTAGTGGGACCAGAGTTTCTTATTCAACCTAACTGAATTAAATTTTTCATCTGGCCATGCGGCAAGGGTGGCATTGTTAGAAACCACAGGTATGAAGCTCATGTAATGTCAATGGCAGTAGCTTTAGTTCTCTTGGTCGTGCTAGAGAAGTTTGCCAGCTATATCAAACTTTCCCAGGCATTTGGCTGACTTCATATTAGAAAAAGCGGTATTCACATCGCAGGCTCTAACAATGTTCTTGCCATGTGCTAGTGTAATACTTGAAAATACTGTATTTGAAATACTTGATCTGGACAAAAAGAAATCCTTGTGTTAGTTAAGCTGTCTTCTTTTATGAAGGTCCAAATGTACGATGCTCCAAACGGTGTACTAAAAGCATTTGCAGTAAGGTGATGGTAGCATGTTGTTGACTTGAAACTCCCTGGCAAAAAAAGCACATTGCTTCCCTATAACCAATCCCCTAAAATAAATTCATGCTGTTTGTGCTGTTTGAGTGCTTACAGTGCACAGCAATTCAAAGGGAAATCAAATAAAAAATGTAAAGTTTTAAAGCACTCCTGCCCTGTTCATAGTTATTGCCTGTACAGGAAGCTGCTGTAATCTATTTACGTGTACCACCTTCAGAGCCGGCATCCAGGCAGCACTCCAGTTCTAGATGGGAACCTCAGACAAGGTTTTCAGAAAGTCTTCAAAAATACCAGCTGGTGGTTTCACTAAGATTCACCAAGACCTGCTCCCCAGGCCTTCCTTTGCCCACTTATTTTCAGATCTTTTAGGTATTTCACCATGTGTTCATTTCAAAGAGAAGTGTTTAAATTTTTTTTTTATGAACCAAAGTTAATTTTAGGCAGTTGGGTGGAAAAATACTTTTTGCCTGGACTCTTTGGCCAATATGCACTTTGGTTATCAGCTCTGTGTGCAGCACATCCATATTATCCATCACCACCTCTGTGTCAGCTTGTTTTGCCGCTCTGTTGTGATTTTTATTTTGTTGGATTTCATTTGATGATGACCACCTTCTCTCCACTTGCATATGCCTGAGGAGTGGCAGTGCCTGGTGGAACACAAGGTGTAGTGAACTATACAGGCCACAGTCTCCAGGCAGGACAGTGTTAAAGGAGACACTGAAGGCAGCAGGGCAGTGAGCACAGTTTGATGAGGGAAGGTGGTTTTGAGGAGTCTCATCAGTTTCTATCAGTTCTCCCTTGGCCGAGCCAACGAGGTGTCCAGTTACTCAGGAATGTAACACTTGAACCAAACTGTGTTCTTGTAAATGGTAGTTTCTCACAATAAATGTGCCAATAGCATAGGAAGAAATCATAATAGAGGCACCAGCACACATGTCAAGGTTTGATTGTAAACTTCCAGCTCTGGGAAGGGGATGAGCAATCTTTATGTTGAATTATAACTGCAGATATTTCCTTTTTCCTAAGATAGTGTCTGTTACCATGGCCACAACCTTTGGAATTTTCTGGCTATTTTACAGTCATTAATAGGAGTGAAAGAGCAGATGTTTAATTGCATTCTTCTTATTCCATTCACTAAGGTACAGCTGACATTTTAGGAGTATAGAGTAAAAAAAAAAATCCTTTTGTTTATCAGCTTCCTAGAGATAAATGGCAGAGGTTAAAAGTGCTAGCAGGCACTATTTCTACAAATGTTAAGTAGAGGTGAGGAAACCAGTTGCTTTGCATCTTAGAGACTGAATATTAGCCTGGTATTAGCAGCAGTCAGAGTAAGTGAAAACCATGCTGTAGAAAACAGACCAAGAGCTTCCAGCTCTTGTCCTGGCCACTAATGGCCCCTAAACACTGAGCATGTCTGTTGAATCCTCTGATTTCCACCCAGATAAATACTGTCGAGCCAGGGTCCCTTTCTCTGTGTATCTGTGCATCACAAGCAGAGTCCTCTGCAGACCCTGCAGGAACTCCTGGTAAGTTGCCCAGGTGTTGTGACTATAGGTACACTCTTGGTATCCCCACTCTGTGAACAAACCTCTGGGATTTATTAAAATGTGAGACCTTGCAAGAAGCTTCTTCTCCACCACATCATGACACTTCTGGTTTGTGGAGAGAGACAGTAATTACCTAGGAGATCGTCAGTCAATAAGACTACAGTGCATGCAGCCCCCTAGGTCTGTCATGGGCTAATCTTGATTGTCTTTACTTCAGCGTTACTACACGTGCCACAGTCTAGAAGATCTGTTCATTAAAGCTTTCTGGACAGATAAAGCCAAATACAGAGTTGCCTAAGTTTACCATTTTGTCTTTAAATAGTGGTGACCCCAGCATACCATGAGAATCTTGATGTCTCCTTATGCATGCCTCCCCACTAGACTGTCTTTGGCCCAAAGAACAGCTATTTCCTGGATCATAAGAAAGTTTAAGTATGAGGTAGGTGCTGGGTCCTATTGAGACTGGTATGTAACTTAATTTATGTTGAGAAATGTGATAAGAAGACAACATCTGATATCTGAACACTTGAGTAGGGACTTTTGGTTATTTGGCTTGAGCATATTTAGATGGAGGGACCCTACTTCTCATCTTGCTCATACTTCCGATGTCTAAACTTACTTGCATTTATGTCTTGTTACTCCGTTGCTCTGTGCTTGAGCTCTTCACCAAAGACTTCCCTGATAAACTGAAGTGTTGGAAAAGTGAATGCCCTAGAGGAGAAGCTCCCAAGATGTGAATTCAGATTTGCATATTCAAGCTGCTCTCCCATCCCCTTCTATAGACAGTTGCTCTAGTCCAATGCTATTTAACTCCCTCTTTAGTTTTTTCTTGACTTGGAGCTGCTAAGTGTCACCTTTTTTGCTGAGTTACAAGTTTCATTGTTTTGCTGTTGTTGCCTGGCTCTTCTTAGTGTTGGAGTTTTCTCTAGCTAGTACTGCTGCTAGCTGGAAGCTATTCAGGTACTAAGCCAATTACAGTCTCGGCAGCGATTATGCTGATGAATATCGATTTAAAGATTTTGCAAAGCACGGCAAAGGACAGTGCTGTCTTTCCCTCAAAAGCAGAACATAGGCTATGAAGGGAGATCTGTCATGGGATTCTTGCTGAAACGCCAAATGGAAACAGAGATGTCAAAAGAGGGAATTTATGTCAGGGTCAATGGCTGCGTAAAGTCCCACAATGAGAGATGAGGTTAGTGTATGGCAACTTCTCACAGTTCCTACTACTGCATAGTGCTTACAGCATCTCCACCACACAGGTGGCTCTGGGTGGGCAGGCGAAGAGCTGACCGATGACAGACGTGCCTCTCAGAAGTGGTGGGGAGCAGGCTGCCAAACAGCCTCTTCTCCTTTGACCATGCAAAGGTTTACTGTCATGTTTTTTCCTTTACTTTTGACTATGCAATTATTTTGCTAAGTTGCAATCCATTTTGTTACTGTAAAAGGTGGTTTTGTTTATGCAGTCTATGTAATTAAATGAGTCCACTCTCGTTATTTCGTGCCTACAGTGCACTATCCACTATCCAAAACTCTAATCTTCCTGCACTTTTTCCCATTCACCTATATCTCAGAGGTAGTGTCATTTCCCTGGTAGCAGTGAGTCGCCCTAATAGAGGGCTTAAGCTTTGGGCTTTAGGAAAGGATTCTTTCTACAACAGTAGTAAAATGCTATGGACTTACCCTAAATAACTTGGTGAAAGCTTAATACCCTGCTACTTAGCCTGGCTGCACTGGTGTAGGACAGAAATAATCTGTTACCTATATAGAGCAGAAACTTAATCTCCCTGGAGAAGGAGAGGGTCCACTCAGTGGGAAGCATATTTTTAGGCAATCCCTTACTCAAGGCATATTTTCAGTTTGCAGTCACAGAAGAGAAGCAAGATTTCAAAACCTGCTTCACACTCTGTGCATGTCTGATCACATCTCTCACTACAGCAGCTCAACAGACATGCAGCACCAAGGTCGCACGAAGGTGCAGTCAGTTCTGTGCAAAGCAGCTCTGATGGCTGACCTCAAATCTGTCCCATCTATCAGATCTGAAGGACCCTTTTGGTTCTCAAGGCATTCACCATTCAGTCTGGCATCTCGTCTTTGCAGCCTGCTCTCCATTCTGATTTATAATAACCTATCTGGTAACCTAATCAAGGGGTCTCTTGTTTTCTTCCCTTGAAAGTGTGTCTGTCTTTCTATATTATTTAAGCTAATGCACACACATATATATTGTGTGTATATATAGTTCATACATGTACATATACACACATTACATGAAAAGATAAAGGTGAATTTTCAAAGTCAAGTAGTTGGTAAAGTTGAAATTTGGGTAGCCTGTGCTTTCATTTCTCAACTCTTTTAACCTGCACCTATTTTCATCTAATTAGAACATATATATTAATGCAGTGAGATGTGCTTTTCCTTTATGCTTTATTTTTGTGACATCCCTTGGAAACTAGTTGCAGAAATGCAAAAGTATAATCTCTTTGTGAATGAGGAGTATCGCTTTGGAGAGGGAGAATTTACCTATAATTCAGAAACTGTGCACCCCAAGCCTTTCATTCAGTGCTTCCTCAAATGTAGAGAGAGTCTTTACTTGCAAGTTGGTGGAACATCCCCTGCATTGCACCACAACTATCCTCCCCAAATACTTTGAATGTTTTTATGTTTGAGAGTATGGGGAGATTTACATGCGTTACTGTCCCATCAAGTGTACCTTTGTCCATTTACTTGAGTGTGGGTCTGTGAATACCTCAAGAAATATCTGGAGAGCTTCCTATTTCAAGCAATCTAATCTATGTGTCTTTCTCAGAAATAGTGGGATGCACCCCGACATCCTTGTTTCGTGATGATTACAATACACTTTTCAGTAGTGTTTCATCAAGGAACCCTAGTTTCCTCTGTGAATTCTAGACATTTTTCAGTCAAATTTTAATTAAATATGTTTGTGTTATCAGCTAGCTTTGAAAATGAATGGGTTTGGAACATGTAAGACCTGCAGATCTCCCAGATGAAAAGTGTGGTTTCCTAAGTGGCCATTCAATGGAGACAAGAGCAGTAATCTGCTGAGACAGACTTCTGCAGAAAAAAGTAAATCAACAGAATAATGCTTTTTTATTTGAGACTACCTTCAAAGTTCATGTGCTGTATTTTTTAGGAAACAACATTCTGTTGAGTTCAGTGATGATATTTTTGTTCCTCTGCATCAATTATTTGCTTTACTTAAATTTGAGTGTTAGATCTGGCAACAGTATTGGAAAAAACAGTCTGTGCTTTCCATATAATGTGTGTATAATACAGTAAGAATATACAAATTTAAACAAACTGTTCATTCACCTTTGTCACCATTAGCATGATGGTAATTCATACATATATATAATGATATATATAGAATGACTCAGAAATGGGACGGAATCATCATAGCGCTGTATCAAAGCTCTGTCAAGTGTAGGCTTTTTTTGTTCTCAAAATATAGATCTTTTCATAATTTCTCCAGTGCAGCTACTGTATACAGAGGCTACTTTCTTTGAGCATCTCACACATATTCTGAAGAGCAAATGATTTCATGATAAACTTGAGCTGCCTAATGCTTCCTGAACATCCTTATTTACTTTGGGCCCACTTTAAAATTGTGTGTAAAAGCACTAGTATTTATTTAATAAAGAGTAAAATTAGATTCTAGATGAAATGTGTAAAATAACTAGGATGTCCATGCTTGAAATTCCAAGCATAGCTGGACAGCACATGCTCTGCTCCTGTAAGGCCCCATGTGCTGCCTTGTGCAGAGGGAATTTTGAGTTAACGTCTTCATGTAATTGCCATGTGTTTGGCCCAGGTTCTGCCTTCTGCCTTGGGGCATGGGAAAAAAAATCACCCTGCGTGTGTGCATAGACAAATGATTCGAACCTCTTAGCTGATAAGATGATGACAAAACTCAGCATCTGCTTGTCTGTGAGGTCTGTGTGTTTAGACCTGTTATAGTATTCAGGAGTTGCCTTCTGCATTTCTTCAAGCTAAACTTTATTGTCATCAATCAAGAATTAGACTAGTAAATACTAATGCATCATCTGCCTCCTTTAAAATGAAGATGAGACTGCATAAAACGTGCAAGTCAGAATGAGCTCACATGGACAACTGAGAAGTACAGAGATATATAATTGTGATGACGAAAATACTCTTTTTTTAAATGACCATTCTAATACTGGTTTCACAGTCCAGATCTTGAGATGTCTAATACAGACCATGGTCTCAGGTTTGGCATGGTTTGTGGCCCACTGCAATACTACTCTGCTGCTTTGCAGGTGCTAACTGCCTATCACCAGCTCCTCAAGGTCAATGACCACCTCCCCTCCACTAATATCCTCTCTGCTCCAAACGTGCTAATTACCCTTTTCTGTCATGGTTGTAG
>WEIS01322714.1:0-14144 GCA_013389965.1 Todus mexicanus | reverse complement strand
GTAGCCCAATTAAACTCAACAGTTCGCAGGTGTTCCTGTAATGACTTGCACACAAAAAAGCACCGCTCCCTTTAGGGGCCTTTAAAAAAATTTAGAGCTCTTTAAATTTTATATACCAACAACATCAAACCAAAGTAGGAAATAATAAAGAAGGAAAGGAGATAGAGCAAAGAAAACACACCGAGTGTCAGCATCAGCAACAGCCTAATTAAACAGTGGCCAAGAGGAAAATGCACGTTCTGCTTACCCAGCCGCAGCCCTTCGTGAGTCCTGTGCTCTGGATGCAAGAGCCGTTTTCTGTGCCGCTGTTTCAGCGTGGTTGCACCAGCCACGCTTTCATTCATGAAGTCCCTCTGGCTCCTCAGAACAAAGCTGTGAATGAACTCGCACTATCAGAGCCAAGGCCTGCATCGACCAGATCTCTCCAACTCCTTGACTCCCTCCTCACCATGAGGTCAAGACTAGGCTGGTCCCCATGGCATGCCAGCGAGGCAGAGCCATACACCTCTGCAAGTCACTGATGAGCCCACTGCTTGCTGTGGCCTTGCAGCACGTGTTAGTCAAGGCAGGCAGCCTGATGAAGCTGACCCCCTTACTGCTCGGGTTCTCTGCACCTTCTGTTTGCTACATGCCAGCAGCAGGCCCTTGCCAGGTGCCCCTGACTCTCGTGATTTGCTCCCCCTCACCAGCAGCTCTGGGCACATCGTTATCTCCTTTTGTAGTTGCCCATTGATTGCAGGTGTTCCTCTCCTTCTCCCTCGCCTTCATCACCCTCATTGCCACAGACCCACCTACACGAGCCCTTGGCAATGCCAGAGTCACAGCCACGGCTGCTCATTGCAGGAGGGGTGAGGAGACAAGAAACACAATTCTCATAGAGGAGGAACCATCAGGCTGGAGAAGAGCAGATACTTTGGGGACCCAACAGGGCCCTGAGGAGGCAAAGAATTTGCAACACCTCAACCTTGGGGGAAGCTCAGTCAAAGTTGTCTTTGTCACTGCCCTCGGTCTGATGATGTGTTTGTAGCTCCTGACTTTGTCATGGTAGATACAGAAGCTGTAGTGGATCTGAAGGCGCAGCTTTGAAGCAGTCCTGGCTTTTCGTTCTTACAGAGAAACGTGAAGTGTTCTCATAAAGAAACACCTGCATCTAAAAGAGTTTTTAAGAGGGGCAGTGAAAAGATGCTGCTTTGTTCTAAGTCAGAAAGTTCTGGGAGGCGAAATCAGTTTCTTTCCATCTTACTGAAAAACAAGAGCCTAAGAAACTGAAATATTTTGAGGCTCCAACTCTCAAGTCCTAATGCCAAAAGTGTGCGAAAGGCGGCTCTTCCAGAGTCCCTAAAAAGAGCCCACCTTTCCGGGCCTGTGAAGCCAGGAACATGCACTGGAGCAAGCCAGGCAGCTCTGGATCCTGAAGCGCATTTCTTCATTAGCAATAAAAGCACAGCCCAGACAGCAGCGGGGACATCCCCGGGCTCCGTCTGCCTTTCCCAGAATAACAAATCTGAAATCACTTTCTAGAAGCAAAAAGATGTGGGGCTCCAGACTCCAGCCATCCTCTGTCCTCTCTGCTTAGAGGGTTTGCAAAATGTAATCTCCCTCCAAGAGGCAGATTCGCAGAGGAGCGTGGAGGCGTTCGCAGCTACGGATCTTATTCATGCACCTACAGCACGTAGCACGCTGGGCCCCAACCTGGGAGGTTCCTTGAGGAATTACTGTAATATAAATAGTAAATAAATATGAATAATTATGTGAGGATGATAACCAGTGATTTAGAAATGAAAAGGCCCCAGGATGCAAGTGCTAATCTCCCGAGATACTTAGCCATCCTTTCAAGATGCATGAAGACATATAAGTAGGCTAATTACAAAGGAAAATGTGTCTGGTATATAAATCTCATCTAAATTCAGAAGTGATGCAAAAACAAATTGAGAAGATACCCAGGAAAAGTTCAATAATGTTGCTGGGAAAGGTTAATTTTTAGAGATTTTTTTTGAGATAACCCAGAATATCCTTAAATACAAAAATAGTTAAACCTTAAATAGCAACTGCAAGTGTCGCACCAGAAAGGCACTCTAAAATGAATAGAACTATTGAACTGCGGAAGCATCACGGCAAAAAACACAACAATTTCATTTTCTTAGTTTAGTTTCAATTTATAATTCACACAAGTAGCTTAAACACGTCGATTTGAGATCAAAACAGAACTGCAGGTTACATAGCATCTGTTCTATAGGAGGGTGCTGTGTGCACTGAGATAATTTTAGATGAATGTGTTATAAACAAGATCTGTGGAACATTGCAGAGTAGCAAGTTTTGAGAGAGAGAAACATACAGTTTAAATGCATAAATTGTTTAGAATGTTTAGCATGTGGTTGTAAAGCGATCAACCAAGTGATCTGCTTTCCAGAGGAGGACAGCTCACACAGATGAAACGGGAGCTTCCTCTGTATTTAATGTGAGACGCGTTCAACGTTCAGAGAAACGTCTTCTCACTCCGAGCAAACTTGGTGATCATAAAGCCACAGCTTTTAGCCACCGCTTTTGTTCTTTCCTGCCACCTGCCCATGCTGTGTGCAGCCTGCATGCACCATGTGTTCCGGCTGGTGACCAGACTAGTCCTCTCCGGGTCACACTGCTCAGACCTAGACAAACTCAAATGAGAAGTAAAAACCTGAATCTAGAAATGTAAGCTACATAAATAATTCTTTATAGTTCTTTTCTCCGCTGTGTGAAAAAGAGCAAGGGGGGGTGTGACAGAGGGATTTCTGACACACTGTGCAGCAATCCCTGGACACAAAAGTATTCTGCATTTCAGCTCCTCCTTCAGTTAAACCTAAAAGCCAGTTCCTGATAATGCCGTAGTTGGGATCAGAAAAAGGCATTTCATACGTGAATGCAAATGAAGATGCAAGAAGATGTTTTTCCTTTTAGAAAAAAGATTCTGAGGTTTAAAAAACAGTGTGAAACAACCCACAAAGTATAAGACAAGAATCAGTTCAGTCGGTTGATAATCCTATTCAGGCTGAAGCGGCACATTTCCCTGAAACGCTTCCTCCTTTGCTGGGTTATTTATGGTTTGCTTTCCAGCCTGACTGCAGCAACTCACACCCTGCAAAGAATCAAAGACAAAGGGAAAGCTGCTAATACCAGCTCCTGGAGCCACTCTGACCTTCTGGCTCCAAAGCAGATGCATCTTCTGCCCAGCCACCAGCACAGCTCACTGCAGAGCAACGCGCTGTTATAGCGCTCGTGACCAGCTCCACAGTCACTCGGTACTGCTGAACGCAGGGCCCCGGCTACTCAGAGCGTGAGGAGGAGCTTGCGGGTGGGCTAGGTCAGCTCCACATCAATGTTTGTAGCAGGTGATCCATTCTGGAGATCTACCAAGGTCTGCAGCACTGCACGAGTTCTCACCTGAGTGAAACCTGTGTTGAAGTTAACGACTTGCATCATCTACAGCAAGGGCTAAGCGTAACCTGCTGCCCTAGTAAAAGCTCGCTCCCACCAAAGCACAGCAGCAGCCAAGCCCTTCCTTCAACATCAGCTTCTCCTGCCAGCCCTGAGCCTGCTGGATTGGTGTGAGGCACAATCACATCAGGCACACTCCATTCAGCGTGTGAAGCTGGCTCTGGTTTGCTGCTATGAAGCCCCGCAAGGGATTGCAGCAGCTCTCCTGTGCCCAAAGGGTCTGACTACCTCTGTAGCATGGTCACCCTCTCACTGCAACCTCCAAAAACTCTGCTGCAACAGCACAGGAGAGCAGAGTGTGAGGGAGTGGCAGGCATGAGTTCTGAGCCTGGGCAGCATTAACAGGGACACATATTCCCATCTCCGCTGGGTAAAACTACCCAAGGGCAGCACCTTGCAGTGAAGGCTGCAGCAGCCTCGCTTCAGCAGAGCCCTTCTGCAGAGGTGGAAGGGAGAGGGGTCACTGGGTGGGCTGTGCAAACACCTTCCCTGCAGTCAGTGCTGGTCTCCTGCAGTGCTCTGCAAAGGGAACAGTTACACCTGTGCTCCAAACTGGCACAAAACTGCAGGTAGAGCTCCAGAACTGGTTGTCCATGAGGACAAGGCTCCGGGTCTCGGGTAGCTCAGGACAGTGACTGCTCTTGGCTACAGACTCTCCACTCTCTGCTCACGGGTTTGCAGCTACCCACTGGCTCAGAGACCAGGCTGTGGGGAGGGTGAGATGCCCAGCTGCTGTTTGCACCGGGTGCTCATCAGGCATCCTGTGACCTCCCACCTTGCTCCCAGACACCAGCCGCTTCCACACATTCATCTCCCTACATATTGAGCCAACGCGCCGTCACTCGCAAAGTTTCTATTTAAATAAGCCCTTCTGCTGAACTCAAATTAAATATAGCTTCGTTGAATCTGATACCATGAGAGAAGCAAGGCTGGAGGCGAGAGCGAGAACGAGGAGGAGATCACAACCGAACAAATACATGTAAAGCTGTGAAGTTAGCACCAGGCTGCACATCTGACTCCGGGACACAGCGGGCTTGTTTCTTTGCAGCTCAGCTACAGTATTAGCTGCAGTGAGGTCATTCTCGCATGTCCTTCAGCTTTCTGTCTCTTACCAGACAGACGCACGCAAATCTTCAAATATTAGATAGAATGAAAATTCTGACTGGCTTCCTGTACAGCTACTTGTTGTGGTTGACAGCTGAGAAATGCGCTGCATTCAGGTACATACTGGGCCAGGGCAAGGAGAGGCAGAGGAAGAGAGGGAAAAGCATGTGGAGAGAACTTGCTGGGCGTGCAAGAGTTAAAGATGCTGCGTGTCCCAGTGCCTATAGACTGTCTCCAGCACCGATAAAACAGTGTGCGTGGAAACACAGGGTAGGCAAGCCCTGCTTTGTCCTGCTGCAATCTCTTCAATTATTTTTTGTGTTGTGTATTTTACAAAGGATAAATCAGGGAACATTTCAAGAAATGTTTTCTCATTCTAAAACTTATCAAAATATTGCTGACACTGATCCATGGCTGGGAATGTCATTCCTGAATAAACATGATGTCATTCTCATTCCATTCATACTTCTCCTGGACAGCTGCTGTCAGCCTCAGTGAAGAAAAATGCCACCTCACTGGTGACAGCTGCCACTTGAGGTACTTTGTGTATCAGCCTCCATAGGAAAAAAAATATAAAGAAAGAGACAGTCATGCAGATGCTATTTAAAGCATGTTGCATCTTGATGAGAAATGCAAAAGTTAATACGGGGCAGGTTGCTCTGTGTCAAAGTCTGGACAATGAAGAATAAGGAGCATTTCCAGTCTCAGCTCCCTGAGAAGGATGGCTCAGGCAGGGCCCTCGCCCCTGCCCCCTGTTTGCTTTAAAAACAAAAGAAGTACAGGTTAAGATGTGCGCCCATTGCTTTACTTTTCCTTATTTTAATCTAGACCTGGCAAGTCTTCTGGAGCTTATGATTTACAGGGGGACAAAGAAGTGCGTGAGCAGACCCAGTACAGATGCTTACCATGACTTTAGACATTCTGTGACCCAGAAAATACCCCAGAGGGGACACTTCCACTTTGGTGTCCTCTGCGAACTTGCTGAGAGTGCACCCCGATAAGAACTTGCGACTTGGCAAGGCAGGTGACTGTCAGGGAGCAGACACCCGGCCACGCTGAGGGGAGACTGTTCGTGACAAGGGCTCCACTCAGATTCCCCAGGGGAAGCAGCAGCGTGCCAGCGGAGCTATGGGCTGGTCTACAAAGGACAGGAACATTGCAGGACTTTGCAACCGCACTTAGAAGGCTCAGAAGAGCTGAAAAGGACCCAGGTAAAAGACTAATCAGGCTAGAAGTAAGGATATTTTGACTGTTGTCAGTTTTATTAAGGTGCTAGGCCTCAAAGAAACCCAAACCTCCCCAGGAGGGAGGAAAACAAGGAATTTAAATACTGTAAATCCCTGGTATTCGTTGATGGAAATTGCTTTGAAGCAGTTCTCACTGTGACCCTTGCACTGCCTCATTGCACCGCGCTCTGTGAATGCATGAGGTGCACTTCTGATCCACAGGCAGAATCCTGCCCAGGAATATCAATGTGCCTCTTTTCATATAATCACACCACAACAAAAGTAATGAAACAATCAACATCTAGGTCCCCTTGTTCTGGAGCCTCACACATTACCCATGACGAAACGCAGGTATCGCCCACTCGTCTGTCAAAAGCAATTCCCCTCAGCCCTTACACGACTGCTTCGGCCACTGAGAGCTCCACAGGTGCTTCTGGTGAGGCCTTTCCCATCGCAGTCACTGCTTATATCAGGGTGCCCCTGAGCCCTCCCCATTGCAGCAGATGCTGTAGAAAACCCACAGCTGCAAAGCGTCCTCCTCTCTGCCACCCCATGCAAGGCAGGAGAAAGCGTACCCCATGGCAGAGAACAGTCTGCAGTTCCTGGTGGCCTGGGGAGCCAAATGACCAGTTTTATTTAGAAAATAAGTGGTATTTTCCAGCTTGGACAGAAGGTGCTAAGAAGGCAAACAGCCAGCACCATCACTGGGAACACAGCTGGGCAGCTTCCAATCTACCTGCCACGCAGGGATAGTACAACATGCAGATTTATAACACGCTTTTTCCAGTACCCTGATTACATCTGTGATTTGTTGGCACCCAGATCTCCTGCCGTTGCTCTAGGAATTGTTCTGGGCTGCTGTAGCTCTCCAGTTTCCAAGCATGGAGACAGACAATCCTTGCCCCAAAGAACAGCCCAAACTAAATCTGTTTTCTGTTCCTTCTGGCCTCCAACTTGCACTGCTGCTTCAGTGTCAAAGGGGCAGATGTATAATCTGGGAAGCTTTCCAGATGCATCTTGAGCAGAGCAAAGCACTGTGAATCACTGCTACTAGGCAGGATCTTTCAATCTGTCACAGTACCACTGGCAGCACTCACTGTGTACTCCCAGTACCCCCAACATGGCAAGCACCTCGTGAAGGGGACACCAGTATTCACCAGAGCCAGATTCTCAAAGAACAAATAACTAAGTTCCCTTCCCTTGCACGCTGTGGTGTTTCATCAGGCGGACTGTGCCCCAGCAGCACTGCTCTGCCCCCAGTAGAATGGCAACGACCCCGCGCCAGGCACGCGCTCCTTTGCAGCCATAAATGTTGCATTAATAGGTTTCTTGCTAGTACTGGGCCATCACTTTAACTTTTATTACTTCTCCTGTCCCATAAATGCTCTCAGGTGCTCTTCCAAGGAGTCTGTGCAGACTGCCGAACAGGAGAAGAATGACAATGACATGGCCTCTGGCTTTCCCCTGGAACAGCAGCTTTTCTGTCATCCCCTGGAAGTGCTCCAGTTCCTTTACACCCCTGGAAACGTGGCTCAAGCAAGGTTGCCAACACATGTTCCTCCGTGTCAGACACGGCTCTGATTCTGGAGCCTGCAAGGAGCCTGTCAGCTATCATTCTGCCAGGAATACCCCAGCCTGGCTCCTCTGCTTTCTAATTCAGTCTGTGTTAGGTTGAGTAAGAGGAGCTGTCAGGTAGCTGGAAAACAATAGCAGCTCTTGCTTTAATTTGCATGCCCAGTGTTGAAACCCTTTGTCACTAACTCAAGTGGGCAGCGGATAAAAACTAAGTGAAATATAATGATGCAATTCACATAAACGCGTGAAGAGAGCACCTCTGCGCCTGACCTCACGCCTGCCAATGTTCTGGTGCAGGTTCGTCATGCCAAATAATCAGAAAATAAGTGGGTAGTCAGCACGCTGGAGTCCCCTGATCAAAATGGCGTTTATCAACTCTCCTCCAGTTCCGATTTCAGAGGAGGGGCAAGTTACCAGTTCTTTCTTTAACCTGTTCTCCCTCAGCACCCCCTGCCCCTCTGCTGGGTCTGCCCTCCAGGTGCCTCCCGTACCAGGCTGCTCTAGCGCTTGAAAGAGAGAAAGAAAACCCCTGTGCAGACTTTTTGTGTGCGTTGTCTTTGCCTGGCCATTTTGATGCAGAGATCCTCTGCTTCTTCACCATTTCCACCTGCTAGCCTGTGTGCACAGCTTTATTCCCTTCCCAGCTTCCCACCATGGTGTGCATGGCAGGCAAACACTCGCATAAGTCAGGCAGCACCCACAGAACTCGGGCAGCTGAAATACCGGGTGCCCTCCAGCACCACCACCCCTCACGCTGTGAGGTAGGAGGAGAATACGGCAGCTCCAGCAACTCAACGCTAGAGAGGAAAGCTACAGTGCAGAGCAGGCATCTATACAAGCCCTACACAAAACCTCATTTTAAATCGGCGCCAGCAGAAGTAAATCTAAACCTTTCTCCCCTGTCTCGTGGGGAGATCTGTGTGATCTCCATGGCGGGACATACACCAAAGCAAGGACCGTGCCCCTGGAGCCCATCTTTTGGGGGCCTGAGCACTCCCCAGGGGCCACGGCCACAGTACAGAGACAGCCCACGCTTGGTGCAGCTCATGGCATCCCTCGTTCCACTGCCGTGATCCTGCCACAAGCACCTCCTGAGGGGGAGAATGACCCGCCCCAGCCCTCCAGCCCATCCCCTCTCCGGCCTTACCTGGTGCCGTCTTCTGGGGGAGGTCTCCTCAACATGGCGCCCACAGGCGCCCGCCTGCTCCAGAGGCCTCCGTGGCTCCCCTCGCACCAGGGGACGTGGTGAGTGACCGGCTGGCTCCTCCGCGAGGCTCCCGCCATCCCCAGCAGCGGCGGAGGGCTCCCTGTGCTCCTGCGAGCTCCGCCATCTCCTCCACATCTGAGGGCTAAACGTTCCCTCACAGAGGCCGTGTTCTTCCTCACACCTGAGGAGCGCCCCAGCCTCCGGCAGCCACAGAGGCGCTAAAACACCTCAGCTCTGTGAAATGTTGTTTCTCAGAATGTGTCCCCTCAAAACCCCCGGAGTTTCCCTCAAAACCAGCTCGCACACAGCCCTGCTGGGAGGAGGGAGGGCAGCTGCTGGCTGAGGCTGCGGCTGCTCAGGACAGACACCCGCCCACGGGGCTCTGGAACCTTCCAGAACCTTCCTGCGCCCTCAGGATCCCCTCAGGATCCCCAGCCATGGAGCACGGCCACCTGTTGGTAACGAGCTGAGGCAGCTGAGGGGGGACAGGGGCTCCCGCCAAAAGGCCGCAGGTGTCACAACGAGCGGATCAGGACCCCGAGGGAACCCCCTGGCTGCCCCGGCACCGAGTGAGGGACAAGGTTCCCTCTGTCAATCGACCAAGGCAGAGCCCATGAACCTCAACAAAGAGAAGCTCTAGAAAGGAGTTAATTAAAGAGTTCCAGTTCCCTCCGACGCAGACCCTGGTCCTTTGTGAGAACAAAACTAAGCCTGAGCGTTCCCACTGCTAATTATGAATAAGTTGAGGAGCTCTTTGATATCACTGCTGTGGTTCGTGCTGTTGCCACACAGTGCAGACACCACTGACATAAAACCACCGGTGTGTTTGCTGCAGCCTCTCCCCTCCTTTTTCTGTTCATTTACGTTCCCCGCGAGCTTTAGCAGCAGTCTGTGTATCTCTGGAACTAAAGCTGTAACCGCTTTCTCCAGGAAATTCTCCAAATTCCACCATGTAAATCTAGCCCTGTAGGAGGGACAGGGAATTCACAAAGATCTTTTTTCTATAAAAGGTTCCCGTGTTTTTCTCCTAAACAAGCGAGTCCCCAGGTTGAAACACAGAGCATGAAAACACATGTAAAGCTGTGGCTGCAGCATCTGTTCTCCCTGTCGCCAAGGCCAGTCGGAGGCTCTCGCAGCTCCCAGCTGCTGCAGCACGGAGCTGGGTTCTGTGAGTAGATACGTGGTGACGTACACGGTGATGTCTGCCCATGAGGAAAGCGGCTGCAAAGCTCAGAAGCCCTGACTGTGCTTCCAGAGACTGCCTCTGCTCGAGGGCTTGCGGAGTCACGTGCCAAGTGCTAAAGTATGTGGTCACCTGCCAGCCCAGCTATTGCAGAAATGGTGCAGAGGGGTAGCAGGAGATAGGCGATAACTCTAATGATTCCTCTCAACACTCAGCGCTAGGTCATTCAGCATCATTTTGCTACTGCCAAGTCCCTCTGGGATGTTGAATTAGGCCGTGGTGTCAGTGGCTGAGCTGCAGAGCAGCTTCCTACTGAAACATCACCAAGAAAAGAATTCTGGACTTGAGCTGGACTAAATGTTGCAAACACACGATAACCATCAACTTCTCCCATTTGGCCAGGTAAGACCGGGTACGAAGGGATACTCACATTCGGCACCGATTCTCCCCCAGGATCCCCTGTGAGAACACGAAGAGCAGCTGTAAGATGCTCCCCCAGCCTACTCCAGAGAGGTAGTGCTATCTACCAGCCCAGGAGGTGACATCGCACTTGGCCTCCCAAGCCCAGCTGCCAGGAGACCCCAACAGGAGCATCTCGCTGGAGCAGGAAGCAGAGAGCATTATCTGTGCAAGGAGTGACTGCTTCAAACAAGGGCAAAATCAGAATGCAGAAAATTAGAGCTTCAACCATGAAGTTCAAAGAACGTGGGGAAAAAGCACGGAAAATAATTTTGACACTTTGAAGTAGAACTCAATTGTTCCATTAAACTGTATTTTTAATAAAAAATAACAATAACAGCATTCCAAATATCTATTTTATAAGCTTTACTAATGTATATTTTTTTAATACATGTCAGAAATTCTTACTTGAGGCAAATGCAATATTTATAGAAAGCAAGAGACTTCAAAACAGCTCCAGAGACTTTAAGCTCTCGATTTATTCACAGATTTAGAATAACTCAGGAATACAAAATGACAAAATGTACATTTTTTATATTGTTTACTAATGTATTGTCTCTTGTCCCTGATCCGTCATTTTCCTGACTGGAGGAAACACATTCAGCTTCTTCGCTCCCTTTAATGCTACACACTTCTGGAGGGAAATATTCCCATTTGGTGAAAATCTATCACAATTCTGTCTTGCAGAATATCACTCCCAGAGAATTATGTGAAGATCATTAATAAATACATTTTTGCAATGACAGTCATTTCTCCTTTGGTCATGATTTGTATCTATTATTCGCCTCAGCCTCTCCAGTTCCCAGAGAAACTGCTGGTGAGTGTGCAGAAGAGAAGAGGCGCTGCAGCTTCAGACCAGAAGTAGAATGGGTATTCGCCAGTGGCTAGAAAAGCTAACGAGATGATGCTAGACTAGAAAAGCACATTGTTTAAAATCTACCAAGTATTGGTTCCTTTCCCATGTTAAGCCTGTGTGACATTCTTCAGTCTGGAGGCATCTCTGAAACTGCAGAATTTTCGCCATTTCTCCCTGGCTCTTCCACCAGTGGGTGGGTGGGTGAGTATCTCGCTGCTCCTGGCGCTGTTGTACCCGGGCACCACCCCGGTCTGTTCTCTGGTGGTTTTGCAGCATATTCCAGGGCACCTGTATTCTTACAGCCACACCGCTCTACTTGAACACTGAGAAACGTCAGAGCAGCCAGCCTGTAACACCCCACCTACGGCGCAGGCACAACTTCATGCCAAAAACCATGGAGGGGAAGCAGTCAAAAGCCGAATGGAGCCCTGCAGCAGGAGCTAAGTCTGCTGTCCCTGGCTCCAGTGGAACAGAGTCGTGAGGTTCAGTTGCAAATATCTCAGCAGCACAGTGAAATTTCCAAACCGATGCTGTGTTTTGCTGAGGAACCATAAACACACTTGTACTTGCTTCTCCTTTTTATTTCAGCACTATGTAAGTTTCAGAGTGAAAACTGCCTGATGTTCTTCTGAACAGGAATCTAGACTCTGATTTGGGGGCGTAAATTTATTCCACGTCCTTCACTATGTGCCTAGCAGAGGATACAGGGAAGCAAAGGAATTTGTGACCCACATACACAAATAACTATATGCGCAGCATGATACAGCTCCAGTCAGGCACGGGGTTATTTTTCTTTTCCAGGAAAATCCTGGATCAGAATTAGTCAAAAAGACATGTTACCCTGGCAAAAGATAAGTCCAGAGCTCTCCCAAGTGTACTGCTGATGAATCAACAACTCGAGCGCTCAGCCAGCGCAGGGCTGCGCTCGACAGACAGCAGTAAATGATGTACTTCAGCTACACGAGTTGCAGCGGCGCAGACACGCCGTGAAATGCGTAACTGTTGAAAGATGATTAGCACACCAGTTCGCTGCACCGCTACAGAGCGTTTCTTTTCTTGTTAGACTTTCCCTGATGCTTCCAACTTCTGCCCAAGTCCTGCTCAACCAAAAGGTTTCAGCACCCAATGGAAGACCACATATTTTGCCTGCTCATTTTCCTGAGAGGGAAGAAACAAATTTAAGGTTATTCTTCTTCCAGTTGGACCCACACGGGCTCTGCGAAGACACGGTGTCTGCCCAAGATCTGCCCAGGAACTACAGACCTCAGCTGGAGCGTGTTGAACCACAGGTGTCATCAGGGCTGCATCTCCTGCAGAAACAACCTGTCCCCACACTGATGGCTGCCAAGGTTCACAAAAAGTGATTCTAATGTTTTGGCAAAAATAATTTTGCAAGCCACAGCTGGTCACAAGCTGCAAGTGAACGGTGTTCTGCAGCTGCATGTTCTCTCCAAACAGCTGGTGAACTCACTGTAAGCATGGCACTGCTCGTGCTCATCTCCAAACCAATTCTGAGAGTATTTTACTATTGTAAATACTTGTAAAACGGATGCATTTGCAGTCATTGCAATGCCTGGCATCCAAAGGTGTAACTCAGGGCACTGAACAGCCACAATGTAAAAGTGAGAGCGAGCAGTGGGATCTTTTCTTCCCCCCTGGTATCTCAAGTTCAAACGACAGTTCTTCACAGAGCATCATCACTCCAGCAGCTGAGCTTTAAGAATAAACAGCAATGGTGCAAAAGCATGTGACAAAATCACACAAGTTGGTAAAAGCAGAGCCGGAGGGGTGGAAGAAACTGGTGAGTCAGCTCATCACAGAAACATATTGAGAGCTTAACTGGCTGTAAACCTCAACAGGGGCCATGTGTTCTGGGGCACCAGGCCAAAATATGTCCCAAAGCCTCCAGCTCTGAATGACAGAAGTAGCTCTAACCTGCAAACAAACACTTTTCTGAGCAAAGGGTTTCAGTTGAGAGAGCAAACAGGTCTTTGTGAGCCTTTCGCCACAAATGGCTTTGTGCTGCCAAAATCCAGATCCTTCAGACAGAGACGATTTCCCTCCCTCTCTCCTCCTTCCCTGAAGGATCTGGGAGCAGTTCCCAAAGCACTGGGCCCTCAGGAACAGGGGATTGCATTGCTCCCTCAGCAAGTGGCCGTGCACTCGTGCTCACCACCCCTCCAGCCCTTTACCCCTGTGTCTCTGGTGCACATGCACCAGTTGTTCCTCCAAAGGCAAAACAACACAGGCACCAGCAGGTTCCAGCCACACCTGCCCCACGCAGCAGAGCCCATGGCAGCTCTGTTAGAAGAGAAAGATCCCCAGGCCAGTCGCCCAGCCTGAGAGAGGCTCTCTGCCCTGAGACAGCTGCCACAGACACTGGTCCCCCTCTGCCCTCCTCTGTCTGTCTCAGCTGCTTCCTGGTCTCTTTCCTGGTCATAAAAAACTATGGTACGGAATGCAAATAAACAGTGAGCGGGGATGTGGGGGCAGGCAGCTCACTCTGGACATGTGGGATGAGCAGGACCCACAAGCTCTTGTGCCAAGGGAGCTCCTTCTCTCCCTGGTACTTTGTCTTAGCAGGACCTCACATTCTCACATCTTGCTCCAGTGCTCATTCACAAGGCTGACACGTATGGCTGGACCCTGTGCGGCCCCTGCTAATTCATGACAACACTAGTGACTGACAAGAGCTGGCACCTTCCCCATCAACACACACTCTGGGCCAGCATGAGCAGCGAATCTACAGTCGAGGAATCTCTTAAAGTAAACGCTGGAGTGAGTGCTCGTGGCTGCGTTTCGCAAGCACTCTTCAAAAGACTTGGCTCCTGGGGTTGGAGTGCATCGGCTCCAGCGTGCGCCTCACTGAAGTTAATATTAATGCTACAAATATTAATGCTGCAGCTAAGCCAGCCAGCTGCTGCGCAGGGCAAAGAGGAGAGCTGCTAGCAGAACAGTCCCTGCTGCCTGTTAGCTCTCTGCAAGACAGCAGGCTTGTCCTTCCAGATGTGCGCTTTGGCTTTCAGTGCTGGAGCATCTGAGCGCCGCAGAGCTGGCAAGCTC
>WEIS01322713.1:0-13375 GCA_013389965.1 Todus mexicanus | reverse complement strand
ACCTGCTCCAGCAGTTCAATGTCATTGCAAAGCATTCTCAGACTTTAAGATGGGATAGTGCTTCCCCTCTCATAGCTACTAACGTTGCTTCCCGCTTGTGAATGATTAAGGTAAAATCTGGTTTGCCTTGCTGCCATCATTGCCATGTTTCTGCTGCAGGCATGAGTTAACATGCACTGAAAGCCAGGATGGATCTAAAAGCGGTTTATTTATGTGGTACTCTTGACAGGTCTTCCAATCCCGTGCCTTGAGGCCTTTCTTTAACCTTGACTTACACAGCTCCTGTAAAATTCAGTAGCTCCCTGACCTGCAGCCTGGGAGAATCAGGCTCAGGGTAGGCAAGGTTTGTATGTACCATTCAGAAAAGAAACATATTTTTTATAACCCGAAGAATTCCTGGTTCATGGAAAAAACGCATTTCAGAAGGCCAAGACCTCATTCAGCATCATTCTTATTCAGATGCCTAATTCCTAGTAGCATAGCTTTCTCTGGAGCTGGCAGGATTAGCTTAGATTTGGGGGCCCTTCTGAATCACACCTCTGTACATGAAAGCACCAGGATGCAGCTGGTTTTGGGTCCCAAATGTTGACTACATGACACTAGAAAGCTGTTACCTGCAATGTTCCGCTCTTGATCTGTTTGACAGTGTTGTTACAGATGCTATAATGTCAGTGGGCAGAATAGCTCAGAACTGCAGTCAGCTGTTTTAATTGCTGCTCGCTCCCAGCCCATTAAAATCCTCAGCTTTTACGAACCCTGTCACTGTTCTCCCTTCACATCCTTTAATGACTTCTTGAAGAGGAAAGCTGAGGTTTTGTATGCTTTCCCTCCCTCCTCTAAGAAACCTTGCTCTTAAGTTTGTCAGCAGCTTCAAAGAGATCTCCATCCCCCAGGTTTTCATGCCACCTACCTACTCAGGGTGTTCAAATCCTTCATGTTCACAGACGTGTTTAAGTGAACTGCCAGGAGCAAGGAAAAATTAGTCTTTTGAGGAGCCAGAAATGTTCGATAACCACCCACACTCAAGAAGCTGTCATATTCCTACATCTTGCAGGACAGGGGGAGTGTTTGTTACTAAAATTTTTCATATCTGAGGACTGGAAAGCTATGGAGTCTGCTCTGCTTGCAAAACTAAAGCTTGTATGTCTGTGTGCATGGAGGTGTGCACAGAAGTGGAAACATGTAGCAACCCCAGGGCTGGTCATGGGAGTGGTGAGGCATTGAGGGCTCCCTGACGGGTACCACAGACCAAGTGCCCATGAGGGAGGTGAGGCCCTGATGGAGAATCCGAGAAATAGCTCAGATTCCTCCTCTGTGGTTCCCTGCCTCTCTGCAAAGCTTTTCTGTAGAGGATGGATTTGCTGCTGGCGGTCGTTGTGCACATTGATAGAAAGTAAACAGGGAAGGAGGCTGCATAATTCACACCCTTTCCTCTGATTAACTGTGTGGCCTCCTTGGCAATATGATCTCCTAATCACGCAGGCTGGCCCTGAGGGAAGGGCACACCATACTTTAATATTTTCTCTTCAGCCTGAACATTACTCAATGACATATGGAGAGCCTCAGTCCTTCAGTGGGAGCGACGCATTGGTGAAATGTCTTAAGAAACATGGTGACCTCAAAAGCAGCAACTCCACATAAAGGTCTTGAGGTTATGGGACAGCAGGGCCTCTCCCTGCCCCTCCTCAACCTCATAATCAGATACCACACCCATATCTGAGACAGTCTTTCTAATAGACTTCAAAACATGCTGGTGGAAGCTTTAGCAAAGACCACACCTGGCTTTCCTTGATTGAATGTCACCCAACCTTGTGGACACCCCTTCCACCCAGAGTAAACATGATTCTGGAGCAGGTGCCTTTGTTGTGGTAGCACCACTGATTAAACCTTTCTGAACATTCAGAAGGAACAGCTGAAGTCAATGGGCCATTCAGGAAAATAAAGAGTAAAGCTCTAGAGATGAAATTATGCTACTACTGAAATCTATGACAAATTTTCATTTACTTCAGTGAAGGATTTGTCCCTTAGAAAGTCTGGGATCAAAATAGCAAGTTTGGGATCATACTCAATTGCCGGTATGAAAAAGACTAAAATAATTCTGTTGCATTTGTCATAATTTGTTTTAGCTGCTCAGTTATCAGGAGAAGGAGAAGTAGGCACCAAAATGGTAAAGCCTCAGATACTCCGGTGTTTACCATCTGATAGGGTGATTTCTGACAATCGAGTTTTGTAGGTCCCAGAAGAAACTCCAGTTCTTGCTTAGATGTTGAATAAAGAGCTTGACACGTCCTCTCCAGTTTTGTACACTTGAAGGGACATCTGGCCTGAGCCTGACTCTGTAGCAGCCATTTCAACACAGTTCCACTTTCTTGATTGTCCTTGGGAATTCAAAACCAGTCAGTGGTAACAGAAGAGGTTTTGCTCATTAACAATTAAATTCTGCCATCTTTCTCATGATGCAAGCGTGGCAGTGTTAGATAGCAACCTAGGAGAGGCCACATACCAAAGGGAACGGGCAGTCTGCAACAACTGACCCAGGCTGCTCCTGCTAAACTGAAACCTGTGCAAATCCCGATGTGCCAATACCTGCTCAAAATTTGCCCTGAGGGTGGGAATTGGCTCCCCAGCCTCCTGACTGCCGTGTAGCTTCGTCCGTGCTTGAGCCTGTTGGCTTCTGTATTGCAAAGCTGCCGCGTGTAGCAGCATGCATGCAAATGCAAAGCCCAGGGGTGCCCTAGTGAATCCCTTAAAGGAAGGCACTCATGACTGCCCTGAGCACTGTGCTCAAAAGGGCCTGCTTGTCCCTGCCTGGGCTTTCCAGGCTGCTGGTACCCCAGCTCTGGCTATGCATTGGTGGTGCTGGCATTGAAGATGCAGCAGGATGCTGCAATTGGGAATGCGTTTCTTGAGGCCAGCAGGGAGGAAGGTAAACCTGCGTCGTGCCTGCAGAGCCAGGTGCCCTATGGCTGAAACACTGCTCTCCATCCCTGGTTCCTCAGAGCTGCTCTTAAACTGTGAAGCCTGGCTCATCTTGGTACCTCCGCCTGCTTGCCAACAGCTGCCTAATAAGTCTTTTCTCTGTGCAGTATAAATAATTACCGCACTATCTTCTCCTCTGTTGCTCACTCTGCCTCTGAGCCAGCCCCTGCTACCTGGGTCATGTTTATGCCGCCTATCCCTGAGGCTGCTCGCCAGTCTTGACATGCTGTCCCACACAGCCTGTGAGGGGAGCTGTGTGGGGCAGCTGCTTCTTGGGGAGCAGGGACATGGAGTGGGCAGCACACCACACTTAGGGTGGTTTCACAGCCACCTCCTTCTTTGCAAAGACATTGCCAATGCTGGAGGAAACAAGTGACAGTCCAGATTCATCATGGTGCACTTGAAGCAGGAGCAGGTGCTTAATCTGCCTTTGCATGGAATGAGGTTTCCACATGGTCCTACACGCCTTGTCCCCACTGTCAGTCCCTGTCCCCATGCTGGTGGCTGTGGGGCTGGTCGGCTGGGGAGCTGGATACCACCTCAGACCTTGGCACAGCAGTGCCGATGGCAGCCTGCGGTGTTGGGGACCAGCTGCTCGCCCCACTACAGGCTAGCCACAGCTATGTGCTGGAGCTGGGTCCAGCCCTAACGCTTCAGCTTGAGGATAATTCCCACCTCTAAAGACTGATGCTTTCCCTGAGAGCATAAGTTGGCTGTTACACTCTCCATCCACAATCACCACGTCCAAAGGTGGAGGTTCCATTATACCTGGTACGTGAAAAGTGACTTGTACCTAGACACCTAGTTGTTAGAGACAACTCTCACTAAAGGAGTTTGAATGGTTTGCTGTTACTGCCTTCCTTTGTGGCAGCTCCTCATAGAGGTACAGGCTTTAATCTAAGGAGCAAGTCTCACTTGCAGGTCCTGGTGACATTCCTGTCAAGTTTACCTGTTTCTGGTTACAGCTGTGTGAGGAATGCTGCAAGCCCTGGGACTACCACCACTCTATGAGGCAGGGGTCAAGCCCCGTAGCGGATGATGAAGAAATGGAAATCCTGGTTCATTTTGGTTGTCTGTGTGTTTGGACTGAAATCCATACTTTGATGTTTAAACTGGGAAGTTTTGGTAAGAGATCTGCCTGGAAGCAGTAAGGACCACCTAGGTCGTGAGGGTGGTTCACGAAGTAGACAAAGAGGAATCTGTCCTTTCCCCTCGTGTTTGCCTCCCATCTGTTGCACCCACCCCTGGAGACAGGAGCACAGGCTGAGTGCACTTTGGGTCACAACCTCTCATCACCCTGTGTCCGTGCCGCACGTCAACAGCAAAGTGGTCACCCAGGACTGGACATCCTATGTCCTGAGGATGTTGCAAATAACAACAAAGCAATATTATTCTTTAATGACTGCTGATTTGCCACTATGAATCCCACAGACTGAGTGTGGCATGAAGGATGTTGGTTTTATTAACTCTTAAGAGTGTCTATTTTTCTATGACATGTTGACTTCAAAGTATCTATAAAAAAGAGACCAAGGGATTACATCCAGTTCTGACCCTTCCCTCTTGATCTCCCCTGTTCTGACTCACCTTCTCCTTGCCTAATTGTTCTGTTTTGCCCCAAATCTGTTCTTCTGTGAGTGTGCCCGACTCACAGCCAGCATCTCCACCATTAGCACAGGCAGGGGAGCATTTGCGTGATGTTGTTGTCAGTGGATGGATGGTTTATCTAGGAGTAATTCCCATGGCTCCAGCTCTGTGAGTGCTTATACACAGACCTCATTTCGCAGGGGTGGCAAGGGGAAAGGTCAGCAGTTATGAATCATTTCCTCCTGGCTGTGGCAATGAGGTTGGTTTGCAGAGTGAGTCATGGAAGAGCAGCCTGGAGCGGCGACAATCTCCATCAAAAGATCTTCAGGTCCTAAGTGACCCTTGGACTGTGCAGCTAACTCACCATCATCATTTCGCATCCCTGATCACAAAGATCTTTGTTTACTTAAAACTGTAAGTTCTGGAGCTATTGTATACCACGTATATGACAAACCCTGCTTCTCCTGGAAGAGTTGCAAGGATTTGCATGTATAGCTGCCTGGATGGCAAATCAAATATCAAATAGTGAAAAGATGGAGGGAAGCCTGGCACCTTCCTCTGTTAGCAAGAGAGGCTTGTGTTTGAAATGCTTGTTTTTTATGGAAGGGGAAAGATTTTCCAAGGGAGAGTAATCTGATAAAACAGAGTAGTTGAGGCTGGACTGATTACCCCTTGGAATGGAATTTCCAATTTAGTGCAGAAGCGATTCTGCTGCAGGGTTTTGTCTATGTTGTAATATCAAGGAACCAATGTGGTACCACTGTGTTATGATCTGCAAAAACAGAGTAAGCCATGGCTACAGAGCAGACCATAAAAACTAAAAGGACTGAGAGGCTGCGAAAGGCTGTACGTGACCCACCTCAACATTTCTGAAATAGCATCATCAAATTACCACCCGAAGGATGCATCCTCTCACTCGAGAGATCTAGTTTTAGTGCAGGCTTTCAGGAAAAACATTTAATTCCCTGTATCAAAATGTTTTCCAGAAGAGCTGCCCAGCTGCAATCTCTAAAGTGTTCAAAACTTCCTCCAGAGCAGAGCTATTTATTTTCACTGCCCTATTTCCCTTGTGCTTTCTATTCCCGCTATTAGGACTACTAGGAGCTGTGGTGGTGAGTCAGGCTTCTTCATCAGACTCCTCCGAGGTTGCCAGCACGCCGCTTCATCCCAGCATGCCTGCGACTGGCAGCGCTGGCACAGGTGGAGATTGCCAGCGCTGGGCTTTCTCAGGTGCTTGGCAGATCTGGCCACATTTGGTGGAGCGGAGCCTGCCCATTGCTGGCGCTGCCCGTGCTGTGAATACATGGTCCCTCTTGACTGTCAGACATGTGCAAGGGAAGCATGCCCATCCCATCCCCACCCTGGCCAGAGCCATGTGTCTCCCTGCTTGTCCAGATGGAGGGCAGAGGTCTAAGGGACTAAAAGTAGAAGAGGAGTGTGTTTGCTGACGACAGCTCCTAGGTGAGCCGCTTCCAAATAATATTCCCAGCTGTTTTCCTGACAGGGCATCCTTCTGAGCACCATCCTGGAGCTGCATGGAGCTTTCTGCTTGGCCTTTCACGCCGCTGTCACGAGGCCATGGGCCTACAGTGGTAATTGTCAGTGTAAGACAGGAAATCTAATTAAAAGGGGGATGAGCTACAAGGGGATAACATATGGCGTGTTCACTGCCAGCAGGCAGAAAAGGCAGACAAGGGAAGGGCTTGCTCCCAGGGCTCACTGCAAGGTGCAAGAGGGCTGAGAGGCTCCGACCAAGGCTGCTTCCAGGAGTGCTCTGCTTGCTGCAGTGAGCACAGGGCAAACCAGCACCCCTTGCCCCACAGCAGAGGTAGTGACAGGTCAAACTGTGCTCTGCCACTGGCAAAATGCACTCCTGGCTCTCCATGCACTGTGTAGGAATACATTCCCTCTAGGAATGGCTTACCTTTGGCCAAAGCAGCTTCGTTTGCAGTGACCCTGAGGGCTGCTGGCTGAGGAGAAGACCACATTAGCAGAGAGTCACCCCGTGCTACTGATGCTGGCAGGATCCCACCTGCCGTGGTGGCCAGCAATGTTGGGGGCTGACCAGGTAACTGTGTTTGTGCGTTACAGTCTTCCCGCTACAGCTGGGCTCAAAGCAGGACCATCTTCTGTAGCATCTCCCTGCGCGAGGATGGTGCTCACCAATGGAGCATGGCCATAGGCGTAGCTTGGCTGCTGGCAGGCTCTGGCTGGCTGATGCACAACCAGTGGCATGATCCTGCCTGTGGTTGCGACCAGAGAGGCCACTGTGAAGCAGGGAGAGGAGGCTTTATTTAAAAACAGAAAGCATAAAATTAACTACCCACCTGTGACCTCTGCAAGTGCAGCTCCCCCAGCTGAGCAGGTCTTGCTGCTACCCTGCTGATGGTGACTGACACTCTTGTTTTCAAAGTCACTGGCAGCATGAAGTCTCAGCATTTCACACACCTGAAGGCCAGATCGGTTCCTCTGAAAGCAATCTATAGCCACCTCTGATCACTGCAGAAAGACAAATGTTGCCTTAATAATGTAATGTCACGTGCTGGATGCTTTTAGTGCTGAGGCTACACTGCATTTAGCATCACAACGGCAGTTGTCACATATGTGGGAAGGTATTGCTCGTCCTTGGGGTTTTAGAGCTCTGTGACGCAGTATTAGTGAATATAATCCCTCCGTTCAGTTTAAGACTTTAAGACTTTCTCATATATCTTCTATATACTCAGAACAGCTAACTGTAATTCACAGGAATATCTTGAATGTGAAACACATGTTTCAGCAGAGTTTTAAATCCTCACAGTCAACATTTGACTGGAAACATTCCTATTTCCCTCAGGAGCTTATCAACGCTGTTCTTGAGGTACACAGTAACCCTTCGAGGTTTTGCTGCCTTTGTGCCTGCTGAAAGGCATCAGGTTTATCTTATGGAGCTGAGGAAGGGATATAAGAGAATTCTGAAGTTGCGCAATGCTTTTCCAGGCTGGACTGTGCCCACTTTCTCAACACTCCAGTTTTTCACTGGGTACCTACAAGTCAGTAATGTGAAGTGACTGTACTTCAAAAATCCTTCTCGATTTTAATTTTTTCCCCAGTCATGGTTATTTACCATCTTTTTCTTTACATGGCTTGACAGTGAATCATCTGATTTAGACACAATATTCAAGACTTTGTACTTCAAACATGTTACGTGCATTAAGGATGTCACGGTCAGCACTGGCTTGTCTTTTCTGCATGATTGCTCTTTGGATCAACCATCTTGTGTGTAAGCCAATGATGATTTGTATTCAGCTTTTCAGCTTGTCTTCTTTCTTTGCTTGAGATCTCTTGTCATAAATCTCTCTGGAGAAAGCAGGGTGAAACGCTCCACCTGTCTTTAAAACTGCACAGCTTTCAGGAGAGCGTGATCCTACTCTTGAGTATGAATTAAGCCAATTCAAGCACTTGGCATTGGCCAAAGGGTGGGGGACAGGAGATGGTGAGATGTGCCCAGGGTGGAAATCCTCTTTGCAAAGGGTTCTGAGCCTTCAAATCAGCCTTAAGTGTGAAGATCAGGATCCTGCTCCCAAAATTCCGGTGTCAGTTTCTGTACCGTGCGTCTCCCCCATGAAATGGTTGTTTTTCTTGCTGTCTCCATTTTCTGCCTCCCAACACATTGTCAGAAGAATGCATGCAGATAAGTGCTCAAGCATTTCCTGAGCTCGTAACCCTGCCTCCTGAGGGACCGTCAATCTGATCCAGTCGAAAGCTTGAGTACCAAGTGTCAGCGCGTCTCTTATATACGTACTGTATGCAATGCTGAATGCTTCTTTACTGCGCTGAACAAAACACTTAGTGTTCCTCTCTCAGCAAACTTCTGGCAGCAGGGATATTTTTGTTATATTATGTATCACATGTCTAAATATAATAATGTTATGCATTATATATAGACTCTATAGATGCATATACTGTATACATACAGTATATATCTGAAAACTATCAGTAGCTGTTTTCAGCTTTTGGGGGATGCAAGGATCTTTCATCAGTGATGAGGCTTGTTTGGCTGGAGCAATGGTTTTAAATTTGAGGACTGTGGGTAATTGAAGGGTTTTCAAAAGAAGCTACAAGAGAAAACAAAAGCCAGTAAGCTTAAAAATCTCTATGCAGTGCTCTGCACATAATGGACTGGAAAACTCTTACGGGCTTGAAAGTTTCAAGAGGTTGAAATGCATTAGTCTGTGGCGTTTTATATATTTTACAACATGATTCTTCCCAAATATCTTCCTTTTACTAAACCTTATCCTAAGGTTGTTGCTCCTTTATGTATATTCTGCCTGACCAGTTTCACCTGTCCACTTCGATGGAAGCTGTTTAGATTCCCTGTAAGGAAAAAATAAAGACTGAGCTCTTAAGCTGAAGTTGCGCTAAGTCTAATCTCCAGCCAGCAAATGTTTTGTTTTGTTCTCTTCTTTTAATTTGATTTATTTTTTTTTCCAGCCCAGTATATTGTTTCATTGCATGGAGAAAATGTTAGCACAGTGGGTTGGTAGAACACCTGTTGCGTGAATCTTGGTGATTTTTATGATGTGAACTCCTGCTGGCAGAGACAACTGTGCCTCACATTTAAACACAGAGTATAAGATATCTGAGGAGGAAGGAGAGAAAAAGGAGGCTTAGCATAAGAAAACAATATATCAGTGGCCAGAATCTGTCGTGAAGATTTATAAGCTAAATAGGTTACAGTTGAAGTGGATATAAAAAGAAAGCCATTCTGTTCCTAGAAGACAAAGTGTGTTTTCTCATAGGGATTCCCAGAGGACTTTGCATTGCTGACAACAGACAGAGTAGACAGCTGGTCCACATAAAAATGTACGTGCTAATTAACCTATCCCTCGGATTACACCCAGAGAATATTTAACAAGCAGGAACGTTGCTGAGGAATACCAGCAAAATTTGGGGTGGGCTTCCTTGCACGGCGCCAAATTCTTCTAACTTGCTATACAAGGGCCTCAGTCTTAGTGGCTCAGCAAGATCCTTGGCACAAGGAAGCAAAGCAAGGACTGTTGCCTTCATCAGCAGAACTTTGCAAAATTTGGGGTATCGTTTTTCTCCATTGCAGTTCAGCCTCCTCCTTCTCTCCACCACAAATGCCAGTGCCTGGTGGCAGGAGCAGAGCTACCAAAGCAGATGTCTGCATGAGTTATCCCCCTGATGAGAGTGCTTGCGGTGGCAGGACCTCACCCCCAGCAAGGGTGGCATGGATGTGCTGGTGTTGGGCATGTGTTGTTCCTCTCTGGCAGAAATCAGACATAAAGGGTCTCTTCACTCACATGTTGGTTCATACTTTGCAAGGCCATGGGGCTGCCACCTTGCCTGGTTGGAGATAAGGACGAGACTGCTCAGCCATGCTGAAGAGTAGGTATTTTCAGTACCATCCACAGCAGTAAGAAGCGAATCCCACAGGGCATCTTAAAATTAGGAATGAAATTTAAGTTGAAAGAGTTAACTTAGCATGGTGAGCGGCTGTCAGAAACAAGCATATTGTAGTAAAAACCAACTCTCTGAGCCTGCAGTGGAAATTTTGTCTACGCACAAAGGAGAATTTGGCCTTCAGGGAGAAGCCTTAAAAGCAAATTGGAATAACACTGTAGGAAGGGTGACGTATGAGAGAGGTCAACGTTTGCTACCAGATCAGAGTGGACTTTTCCCTTCAGTGTTTGATTATTTGTACTATTGCGTAGATCCTGTCAAGTTTACTCAAACATAGTCATATAGTGTTCTTCAAAAGCTTACCCCAAATATTTTAATTCACTTATTTCTCTCATCCGCTTCCCTTTCCTCTTCCATTTCACGATTACAGTTGTCAGTTCAACAAATAAAGTATGTGGGCAGAACAATGAAACTATTCTCTTGTAAAAAAGAAGAGATTATTTCATTCTCCTGCCATAAACTTTAAAAGAAAAGGCCTTTTGTACCTTTTATACAAGCGTGTGCAATGATACGATTATGTACCTCATCTCCTTAACTTCAGAGGATGATTCATGAAGGAGAGCGAAAGACTGTCATTATACTCTGAAATTCCTTTTACCTAGTAATTTCTTTCAAGTAAGAAAAAGTAATTCCTGAACATATTGCAACACAGGTAACGTGGACTGAGCTCCTTCTCTGCCCCTTCACTCTAGTCCAAAATCCTGTCTGGGTTGTGAAAGGGTCTGAGGAGTTCTCCATCTATTTAGATGCATAATTTGATTTTCCTTATTTTCTGCATTACATTTTTTTATTATGAGGGTAAGGGAATGAGGGGGAAAATAGGAGAAGAAAAGGCTAGGAAACAGTGAAGAAAAATGTGGGGGGTTTGAAAAAAAAATTGCACAATTTTAAAATTTTGACTGACATGAACCATCTATCCAGAGAAATTAATAAGAATATTTTTTTGATGTAAGCTTTTATTTTTGTGTGACAAAACCATTTCTATTGCTGCTGTAAACATTTACTGTAAGACCGTGTATACCATGGCACTGAAAACATGGGTTGTATATTTCTAATCAGAAGACTGGGATTTTTTCACACCTTAAATTATTTTCTTTTCTCTTGTGGTATGGGATGTGGTCTGCCACTATCTCAGCATCACTTAGCCTTCCATGCAGATACATTTCACACGAGGCTACCTGGGTGTAGTTGCGGATCTTTCAGGCATCTCATAAGGACAAGGACAAAAAAAACCAGTTGGATATGGCTTTCTCCCTTCTCCATACACCTCTTGTCTCTGACTTGTTTCCTTGCAGCAATTCATACCATGTGCTTGTCCATCCTGGCTGTGTGGAAGAGCTGACACATCTCCAGAGTAACAGAATTTTAATTTAGCATGGAAATATCCTCTTGGATACTGTGCTGATGCCAGCAATAGCTGTGTTGTGAGGGTACAGCCCTGTGGAGGGGAGACATGGGTCTGGTGCCAGGGGAGCTGTGAAAGGCCACCAGTGCCGCTCTGACCCCATAGCTGGGCTGGCAGCACCCTGGGAAGATGTTTGCACCCCAAAACCCTCTTGCCCAGGGAAAGGCTGGGCAAGGAAGGAGAGCACAGGGAGAGCAGTGAAAACAAGGCAAATAATTTTTTTTGGTCTTGAGGGAGCAAATTTAGGTTGACATCCACTAATGATGGCTTCTCTGCATAAAGAGGCGGGTGTGGTGGTGTTGGCTGGTATTTGGACCCCGCTACCGGCTGCGTGGCTCCTGCCCATGAATCACATAGCGCATTGATAAGGACGGACATTACTCATCAGAATACCATGGACCCAATGCAGCAAAAGTGTCACGGTCTATTTTGAAAACGTTACCTCACGCTCATTTCCTTGCACATCAAGTATTAGTCTCAACAATAATCCACTAAAATAGTACACTGCTTGTTTCTAGGAAAGATTTTCTGCTACTTGCTGTCTTTCAGCTGGGTTTTATTTGCATACGTAATAGGGATTGAATTCAATTTAGGGATTCAATAGGGCTTGAATGAAACCAGTAGGTAGCCAGCCTCTGAACTCAGAGCAGCTCTGGTGGCAAGAGCTTGGTCTGCCCTGCCAACATGCCTCTGCGCTCTCCTGCACCTGGCTTCATGGGGGTTTAACATCTCTGTCCAGGTTGTATTCAGAGGATGATCTAACTTGCGGCAGTTCATTATTTCTCTTGTTTTAGATATTGGTGCTATTCAGGTCATGACCAGTATTCATATCAGCACATTACCTGGGTTTTAATTAAAAACTGGCCCATGTGACTAAGCATAGCTTTGCAAATAATATCTTAAGATTAATAAGGGGAAGGAACAGAACCTACTTGATTTGGCACCAAATTTTTGCATCCTTCTGGTGAACAATAATGAAGCCTTTGAATCATCCTGTTACTTCCATTTTATTTATTTCAGTGGATCTACTTCCAGGGCATGATTCAGTGCAACATAATCTGGGACTTTATGATTTAATATCTTTCATTGACAAAGAAGCTACAACCTTCCAAGTATTCTGAATATTCCGTGACTTGTCTCTGTCCTGATCTCCACATCTCCCCTTTAAAATGTGACTAGAATCTGGCTGCTAGATTGCAAAGATGAATCTATAATTTTTTATGATTTCTCCTGAGTTCTTGAAGAGGTCACTGATTATGTATGATGCATTTTCTGGAGACTACCAATTTCCTGCCATTTTAGACCAATATTTAAGCACCTAATTACATCTGTGTTGCAACCTGTTGACCAGTTGCTGTTTAGCTTACATTTATGATCAACCTGAATTTATTCTGGCCTTTTTGCTATCAGGAAAACACTATCAACCAACTAAACATCTCTATCCGTTGGGAAATACTGTATGGTTTTCATTGTGTTGCTAATTGTAAGCCTTGTTTAAAAGTGGATCTGGTATGCCCAAGAATATCATGATATTTGACACGGTCTGTAAGAGAATCTCTTTATGTTCACTCTTCCTCTATACGTGTGCGTGCAGCCGATGGTGAGTAGAAAGGGGGCTCCAGCCACAGCACCATCCCAAAGGCCAGTGATTGTGCTTTCTCTAAAGAGGGAGTGGGATGGGAGCACTTTCAAATGACTCAACTTTTGATTTCGCTTTTTGATTATTGTGCATGTATTTACCTGCACATGTATGTACGTGAGTTTCTGAGACATTTGTTTGCTCCTTAGTTCAAAACTTTAAGTCCTGAGACAGCTGGAGGAATAAAGTACTAAAGAAATCGTAGAAGAAACAAACTCATCTATATTATGCAGTCAGGTTAGAAAGACTCAAGGCATATCAGCGTTTCGTAATATCAGCTACTGTCCTGGTTTGATTTAGAACAG
>WEIS01322712.1:0-13076 GCA_013389965.1 Todus mexicanus | reverse complement strand
CAGAGGAGACAGTTTCATGAGCTCTGGAGCCCACATTAACTGGGCTGAGGAAAGCTGGTGTTGCTTCAGGGGTGTCTCTCCCTGTTCTTGGCTTTCAGCAGTGGTGTTTGAAGCAGAAATTGCTGCAGAACACGTACCTTTAATTATTTAAGTACAGAGAAACTTCCCTGTTCTTTTTTTTAAAGTAAGTGCCATCCAGTTTGAGATCTTGCTTGCCTGGCTCCTGCCTGTCTTTGGGTGTTTGCAGCTCCTGAGTCGTGTTTCCTGAGATCTCCCTGCTAGGCGATGCTGATTTGGACACATCGGTGGGTCTTACTCTGCAGGAACTTCTCTTATTTTAATCTTCAGGTTAGGACCCCCCGGGTCTGTAGGGTTTTGTCAACTCCTTTTCTTAGGCCTCCTATATGGCAGAGCATGTGCTACTGGTTATTTTTAGCATGGAACGTTTTAAGAGCCCACGTGGTCCCGTTTAGTTCTAACCGTGCCAACCTCGTCCAGTTCTCTTTCACCCAGATAGTATTTATTTCCCGAGTGCTGTATCGCTAACTATAGGGTTTGTGGGGAGGCGTCCTGGCCTTGCTGTTGAAGCCACATTGCCAATTTAGCTCCCTGCTTGCCTGCTCTGTGATCCTTCAGGATGGTCTTTAATTCCAGTCTTGATTTCCACTGCTTTCAGGGTTCGGAAGCGCGATCTCTCACGTGCTGGGGCAGGAGGGAAGCGGAGGAGGCAGGAACCAGCAGCGCTGTCGGGTACGTCCCTGCAGAGCATGGGGGCTCTGTCACCAGCGAGTTGTCCTTGTCTCGCTCCTTGTAGAGACTCCAAGCAGCTTGTGCCCAGAACAGACCTTCCTGTGTGTAGAGAGCCCTGAAAATCTGGAGCGAGTGTTTGCTGAACTTTCTTCTCGGACCTTGAGAATGAATTATCTGGCTTCTCCGTGAACCTCGTGCTGCAAACATTTCTAACCTTATAAGGACGCGCGTACTGAAGGGTTGTTTGTCCTGGCCGGAGAAACAAGGTGCCTTCAAACTGCTTTGGGACTAATGCAGACAAGTGGAATGAATTGACTGTCCGTAGCTATTTTAATTATTTTTTTTCAAGGTAGGTGAGCGTGTTTGTTCATTCTTGTCCTCTCCTCCCTGCTCTTTACCAGGAGTTTTCCATAAATCAAGTGAGGATACAGATTTGGAGAGCTGACTGACCCCTGCTCTCCCCTTGGTGTCTTAATCCCCTCCTGACCTACTGTGAGGATTATTTAGCAAGTTGGAAAAGTCTCATGTCCCAGCTGCAGCCCTCCAGCCGTGCCCTGGTATAAGGTATGACATTTAGACCGGATTCCTGACGTGCCAGAAGGAAGTGGAAGTGGCTGGTGGCGCGGGGCGAGTGCGTACAGCGGCTGAGCTCCGCACTATTTTTGGTGCGGGGCCGCACGGGGCCCTGCGTGCTGGGAGGCAGCGCTGGGGCAGCCAGTGCTTCACGCTGGTGCTGGCTTTCACAAGCTGCTCCAAAGCCTCTGGAGCTGCTGAGCTTCCCCAGCTGGCTCCTCCTGCCTGGAGAGCGCAAGGACAGTCGGGCCAGGCTCCCTCCCGTTTGGCAGCGTTTGGGGCCATGTGATTTGACAAGTTGCCATTTTCTGTTCTGCTGCTGGCAGGAAGATCCCAGGCTTTCTTCCCCCCATGTGTTTAAATGATCCCGTTGCCCCTGCAGTCCTGAACTGGCTGCCACATTGGCAGTGGAGAGAGGGTTTTGTCGCGCTTAAACGTGTTGGAAGACGGATATGGGCTTTAGGAGCTCTCCTGTGGAGGAAATGAAAGAGAAGTACGTGCTGCATCTTACAACCGCTCGGTTGAGCAGGTTAAAAATCAGCCATCTTCTAGGCATCGCATCAAAAGCGACGTCGTGACCAGCATATCAAAATCGGGCCGCCAAAGTCTTCCTGTCGTGTTTGTGAGGAGGCGTTTGCTGGTGGTGGCTGTCCCCTGCCAGCCCAGTGCTTTAGGATGTCTGCTGGCACCTTGTGCAGACCCAATGCCTTTTGTCCCTTCTAGTCGATGCAAGGAGGTGGAATTCCTGTCAGCACCACGTCTGATAATGTAACGCAGCTCTTGCTAGAACTAGTCAAATGAAAAGCATGAAATTACATGAGCTTCACCAGGAGCAGTCAGCTAATGCACCAGTTCTCAGTCATCGAAACATCACAGGAGAGCAAAGATCTTTATCTTAGATGATACTGGTGTTTAAAATGACTTGGAGCTGTTCTGTCTGCCAGGCTTCAGGACAGGCCTGTCCCTCCACGGGGCATCCTGCTGCTGCCTTCCTGCGCTGCACAGTTGTGTGGGACTATTGTTCGTGCAGTTGGTGCAGCTTAATAGGGAATCAGATAATAATAGGGCTGTGTGTTTAATCAGGAGAGCTTGCTGGGAATGGACTTGCGTGAGCTTCTTTAATTTGGGTTTGTGGTGCGCCTGTGAGACAGCTTGTAGGGTGGTTCTGCATTAATTACAGCAACTTAAGTGGGGAGCAGATGAGCGCTCGCAGCGACTCACAATGTGCCATTGTGCCAGAGAGCATCAGGGCGGACCTTTTGTCTTAGGAATGTACAGGCTTCACTCTTCCTCTTCACCGAAAAGCCGAACATCCAGATTATTGCATGGATTTGTTGGGTTTCTAATTCCAAATCTCAGTAAGTTCCTCCTCAGCAGTGAGCTCTGCTGCCTCCCCGGGTAAAGCCAGATGGGAAGAACTTGGCTTTGGAAGGTATTGGGTGTGAACGTCCAGTGAACACACACTCAGGTTTCCTCTGTAGGGCAACATAAATACCTCGTTTGCGATACACTGGAGATGTTACTGGATTTCTTAAATCGTGTCTGCAGCTGGCCAGTTTGGGATTGAGACAGAAATTTTGTGGTCCCTGTCTTTGTCATTCCTTTATTTACTTGCCTCAGTCGTTAGGACTCAGTGGCAAACAGCGCGGAAGCAAGGCTGGCGTTGGAGCGAGCTCCTGTGAAGTTGTGCTTGCTCCCGTGGGGTGGGAGGGAGCGGCTGGAGGAGGCGAGAGTTCTGGAGTGGACGCTAAATTATCTGAGGCTTGGATACTGGGTTTGAGCCTGAGGGAGGCATGTTTTTGTCCCTCAGCTAGAGTGTAATCAGCTCCCGGTGAAAACCAAGGCCCCGAAGGAGAGCTGTGTGTGTGAGCTGTGGTCAGAGCGCTCACACAGATAGCAAAAGGGCTTTTTCTGGTTGAGACAGGCTAAGCGTAGTTGGCAGACTGATTGATTGTCTCCTCGCACCGAAGAAATACTAGAGAGAAACCAGGTAATGCTCCTTTCCAGTGGGTGGCTCCGTTTCTGGGACTTCGCTATCTCCTGAAAACAATCTGTATTTTTGTTGCTCGTTGGCAAAAGTCTGGAGGCCAGTTGAGAGAAGAGTCTGTTGTGTGTGAGCCTTGTCACACACGTGGTGTTTTGCTTTAATTCCCGCTCAGCGCAAATATAAACGGTGAGCGATTTGGAGCGAGGCTGTTTTCAGGACGTGGTGACTGTTTAGCTTTGCGTCCAGCTACGGACTTGCCGTGAGGAAAAGGCAAGACACGGCGTGTGCCAGCCTGGCCTCCCGTAGCCCAGGGGAGGCTTGGGAACGGAGGAGCGCGGCTGGGACGGGAGCCTGGGCAGCACCCAGGAGAGAAGGGCTTCACACGCGCTCGCAGAGGAGTAACTGCTGTCAGCACAGTAAATTGAGATGTAGAGCAAACTTTGGAGCTGGGTTCCTGAGTAGTTCTGGGATCTGCTGGTGGAGCAGAGATGTGAATTTAAAGAGGGTTTGGAAAAAAGTCCTGCTCATGTTGATAGAAATACCTCAAGGCACCTTGAGCCTTCCAGTCGCCTTCCTTGTGACTATTTTAACACTGTTTCTGCTTTTCCTTCTAGATATAATTGCTGAGGCTCTGTAAAATGGCGTTACGCTTCCACAATGCCATCCCATATGCCATACCCGGAGTGCTGGCGCTGCTTGGCTGCTGGTGGATGTATTCCCATAGAAAAAAGCACGCAAGCTATCACGACAGACTCGCAATAGCCATCGAAGAGCAGCAGGAAGAAGTGCCAGAGAATGAGTTGTCGCTCCAAACAGAAGCACGTGTTCCTCAAAGACTGCCTCTCTCATCGGAAGAGGAATGCTCAGAGAATGAAGCCTCGACCTTCCTGCTGTCAGCGGGGTCGACGACGCCCTCTCTTCTGTGTCAGACTCACGAGAGGCGAGATCTCTCACAGGACTTTCCAGACCTGTCGTTAACGACAATTCAGCCCAGCACGCTTGAGGACGACAGTGAAAAACTAGAAACGATAGGATCTCAAGATGAAAGCGGTGTCCCTGCTTGTGCGGCTCTCCCTCTGGCCTCAAAGAGCACAGAGCATCACAGCAGCACTGCAGAGAGCCTCGTCCAGGGCTCAGGCTCTGCTGCAAACCAAGATCAGCGGCCATCAGCATCGGTGACACTGACACAAGAGTCTTTGGGAATCGTGGAGGAAATCAGCAATGCAGAGCATTCAGATGTGTCTTCATTTAAGCCCCCCAAGGAAATCCAGATGCCAGAAATCGTGCTATCGAACGCTGGCTCTGTGATAGCCCCTCGCTTGGGATTGGAGAAGGAAGCCAATATCCCGCAAGCCTTTCTCAGTAATGAAGTTGTATCAAGTCACAAGAATTCTGCAGTGAGTATGTTACCGGATAGTTTGGAGTCTGCCCGTTTGGAGCAGTCCAGGAAAGAAGAGATGCCCGAGTCACTTACCAGTACTGTACCTGTGTGTCAGGAGGAGGACACGCAGCTGAAAGGAGATGAATTGGAGGGAGAGAAGATTGGAGGAGTGAGTTTGGACAAGGAAGAAGTTGAGAAAATTGAGCAAGTAGCAATACAGATCATTTCCAAGGTAATTTTGGCAGCAACTGAGGAAGTGCTGTCTGGTTCCACAAGCGGCACATCCACACGGATCTGCCAGGCTGCTGCCAGCCGAGTTGAGAGACCTCTGGAGATGGCAGGCGTTGTTTCCTCTGATCAGATGCTTGCGAAGGAAGCTACAGCAGCTGATGAGAACGTTGCTGCAAGGAGTGATGCTGCGGTACTGACAGCCCCACGGACAGAGGAACAGGAGCGGTGTGCGACAGGTTCCGGCTGTTCCGCGCACGGCTGTTCATCTGGCCCTGTTCAGGGCGACACGAAAGGCTGTCGGGTGAAGAGCTGTGTGTGTAGTGAGTCCCAGGGCGTCGGTCGGACTCCTGTGGAACACCACAGAGGGTCACTGGAAAAGTTGCCTTTGGTTGCGGAGGACTCTGGGTGCAGCACATACGTGTCTGAAGGTGGGATGAGTGGGGAGGACTCCTTGCAGAGCACAATGCTGTCTGGCGCATCAGGCCAGTGTTCGGACTCGCTGAGCATGTCTGCGACCCAGGACACGTCTGCTGAGCAGAGCTTGGTACCGAGTGAAAACCCTCCTGCTCTGGAGCTGCCTGGAGACAGCCAAGTGCCCTACAGTAATGGTACCCTGGAGGAGGGTGGTCCAGACTTGCATCACGAGTGTAGCAGGGCAGCAGCCGCGATGGATGGAGATTGCTCAGGAGGTGAGGGCTTTGAAAATCCTACAAAATTGTGGTGAACAAGCGTTTCCTGTGCTGTAACCCCTTCTGCGTCTGAACATGTTCAGATAAATCCTCTTCGTGTTTAACTTGCCCAGCAGATGAACATTTAGCTCTCACGTGCAGGTGGGTACGTGTTGGCTCTCAGGATTCCCATCTCTGTAGGATCTGGTGTCAGCTGGATGGTCGTCAGGGTGCGCTGCAGAGGGGTGGAGAGGCCGACCTCATCCCTTTCAGCACAAAGCTTGTTGTCTAAAGCTGAGCTGGGGGCTCGAGTAGCCTGGTGAAGGGCATTGGCTGGCTGCAGGCTAGGCTGTTGGACACCTCGCTGGTTTGAGACCTGCCAACACAACTGGTTTCTGCTTCAGTTCAGGCAGCCTCCAGTAAGCACTGGGTTCCTTTCGGTGCTTACGGGCTGTGGCCGAGAGGAAGCTGTAGGGCAGGTGTCTGAGGTGCTGCTGGATGAACCAGGGATGTGCTCTGATGAGCTGTGATAAAATCAGCTGGTTGCAGCCCAATTACCCTGAAGCCTTTTTGCTTGGAAGGGTAGGTACATGCCAAGACATCCCAACAGGGAGCGATGTTCATGGAGTTCCCCCATCTGTCTCTGCATTGCTTTTGCCTCCTAGAGCCTGGATGGTGTGTGCCTGGCAGCACAGAGAGCTGTCTGAGCAAACGCTGACCCCTGTGACCTTGGAGGAATGTTAAAATCCTTTATAGGACCCTGTGGTGCCAACAGCCCTTAATGACAGGATGTCTTTTGTAATTGCTACAGAGTAGTTGGAAGCTGCTTGGTGAGAGAGCGAGTTTGCCAACAATTAAGGATTAAACCCACAAAACATTTTCACTAGTGAGAGTAACCATAGGAAGAAAATGGTTTGTCTTGTTGCGAGTGCTGGTGTGACAAGAAGGTGCAGGAGTGTTGTGGAGCCTGGTTCTGCTGGTACCTCTTGTCTCTGCTGCTGTGCAAGGTGTCACCATGTTTGAAGGATTCCTGCTGAACTTGAGCCTCCTCAGAGCTCGGTGTAACCTCTCTCTGAAGTGATGTGTTTTCACAACCGTGTGTCTGATAGCTGGGTTGTGTGGGGTGTCTGAATGCTGACACGTGTGCCTGTCTTGTAGGTTCAGATGAAAATAGCGTGGATTTTGTGGACAGTGGCTGTGCCATGAGGAAGACAGTGACTCGCCAGAAGCTGAGAGGAGAATGCAGCAAGTCCGACTTCATTATTTGGGAAATAGAGGTCCCTAAGGTAACCAGCTGCTGGCCTGCTCGCACATCGCACCCTGCCTTACGTAGCCATCGCCTGGTTCTTCCAGTCTGGTGCTGGCTCAGCCCCATCCCAGAGAGGTCACAACAGATCAACGAGGGTTTAAGCCTTTAGCTCCCATTAGGGCTGGACAGGAGTGAAGAGCCAGTGTGCTCCTGCAGACAGAGTCCGCTCCAGTCTGTTGGTCTGATGCTTTGAAGGCATTCAGAGGGCTCTGAGGGTCTGCAGTTAAGAGCAAGTGATGAATTTTTTCCTGGTCTTTCGTATAGGAGGGTTGTTTTTCAACTGCCCATCCAAACCCTTCCTCACAAGCCGGATGCTCAGCGGGGCTATTCTGTGGAGCTTTCTTTGGGGTCGAGAGAGATTGTGTGTTTTAGGACTATGTTCATAGTCCCTTCCCTTCCTCCCTGGCGTGCAAAATGCATGTAGGATGCTTTAAAAAAACAACAGAAGTGATGGGAGATTGGGAGAGGATGTGACTTGACTTGTCTGTAGGAAGACAGTGGCCTTTACCAGACCTCATTTTGTCCCATCATGTGTCTGTGTTCTACAAGATACGAAGACGGATCTATCGAAACGAGCTGTGCTTATTGATCTGTATCTGCCTTGACTTATCACAGACCAGCTGAACTCTGCACTGCTCCAGCACTGCCTTAGATTGATCCTGCCTGGCCCCACGCTACGGGAACTGGAAACGGGGGTGCAATAAGCCACTGAGAACAGTGTGGTTTGATCTACATTTCTCTTCCTGACTGTTGCTCTCTTGTCCCTTTCATAAGGAATTAGTCGGCCGCTTGATCGGCAAACAAGGAAGATTTATGAGCTTCTTGAGGCAAGCGTCTGGTGCCAAAATTTACGTCTCAACACTACCTTATTTCCGTGACTCCCAAATCTGTCACATCGAGGGTGAGTGGAATGTCTCTTCATTCGTGAGCTCATATGTAGCTGGGGGGCCTTCATTAGATGGGCAGGGAATTTAAGCAGATTGAGCGGCTTCACGAGTCTGGTGCTTCACAGAACTTCTCTGCTCGGTGCTGTTGCAGCAGAGGTGTCTGCCCGGCCGCCTGCGCCGTGGCATGCGACCCCTCTGCTTAGAAGGCATTTGAACGTCTTTGGCTGCTGTAGTTTAACCAACACCTTTAGCAGGTGGAGGCTTCGGAGGAGGAGTGATGGGATGTGTGTCAGCAAGTGCAGTCTTGACTGAAAGATGTTGGATTAATTAAAACGCCTGCCAGTGAGCTGGGTTCATACTGGAGGCTAAAGCTGTTGAAACTGGGGCCTGGCAGTCTGGGCTGCTCATGTTGGTCTGACTTTGGGTTACGTGGCCAATCTATTAAAACTTAAATTGTTGATGTAGTGCAGGCGGCTTCTGGGAGCTGTATTGCTTCAGGTGGTGGGAGCGGGAGTGTCCTCAGCATACCTGTGCCACAGACTCCTCTGGGATTTTTGTCTTCCAGGCTCCACGCACCAAGTAGAAAAAGTACTGAGCCTGATTGGCAAGAAGTTCAAAGAGCTGAGTCTCACCAACATCTACGCTCTACCTCCGCCAACGCCGCTGACGCTTCATTCCCTCCTCATGACTGCCTGGGTGAGTCCCGGCTTGCCGGCGATGCTGGCAGCGGGGTGGAAGGCTCTTGTTGGGCGCTGCTGTCGTAGGGTGCTATTTCCATGTGCCTGGTTCACAGATGCCCTCAAAACGGGTTTGATTTTCTGTGGCTCTCTGTTGTCTAGCTTATATAACTGCTACAGGTCAGATTTACCTCCCTGTTCCTTGCATTCTGGCTGAGCTGAGGAATGTATAATCATCGAACCAAAATCATTTTGGTTACTCTCACGGAGCTGCACATCTGGCCTGGTGGGGCCTTTACCTACAGACGAGACGTTGCATAAGGAGATAACACTCGAGTCTAGAGCCCAGTTGACTGTCTGCCCCCTCTGCTTAAGGGGCACTCGCTGTGAGGTCAGAATGATGCTCTGATCCATTACTGGTGTTGTCCCTAAATCCTGAAGCCGATCTTTGCAAAATGTCTTACTTCGTAAGGGATTTAATTACACTTAAAGGAGGTTTTCCTGTCAGTGTTTCCCAGAAGAGTCATCATGCTTCTCTTGCTGTATAGATACTTTAAAACATTTCCTTGTTTACACTGGGCACCTGGAATCTCTGAAGTGTGCACAGAGCTGTCCCCGTGGATGTGAAGTCAGGCTTTGTTCTGGAGAAGTGGGTTTATGCTGGGGAGTTCAGGGCACGTTAGATGTATTCCCAGCACGGCAGCGCTCAGAAGCTGCCCTGCACAACGGCTCTCCAGCAGCCAGGGCAAATGACGTTGGAAGTGAGGCCTCTGTGACAAATCTTGGACAATCCCCACGAAGATTACCTTGATGTTTGAAAACCCCTTGGGCAGGGAATCCTTACAAGTTGCTCTGTGTTGATAGCGCAGCGTGACTTGTATTGTGTCAGACTCTGCTCACTGATCTCTTGGGTAAATAAGTCCTGCAGCTGCTCTGTGCTGATAGGCTTTTTGTGTACGAGATGGGCCTCTCCACAAGGCTGATTTTCTTTAGAGCAACGTGGAGCAGCAGCACGTGGCTTTCTGCTTCTCATCCTTCGGAAGGGAAACAGCAGAGTGCCGGGGCTCTTCCACCCGTGGGTGTGAGCCTCCAGAGTTGCTGGTGGAACATGGAGTTGCTGTGAGTGACGCTTGTGTTGCCGTGAGCAATAACGAGGATTTCTTACCTCCTCGTGGACAGCTGTTCCTGCCGGACGGAGTCACTGTAGAGGTGGTGGTGGCCAACCAAGTCGATGCAGGGCACATGTTCCTACAGCAGCACACGCACCCCACTTTCCACGTCCTGCGGAGCCTCGACCAGCAGATGTACGCCTGCTATTCTCAGCCTGAAATTCCAACCCTGCCAACTCCAGTAGAAGGCAAGTAACATAGCTGCTCACAAATTCTTCAGCTGAGAAGCTTCTAGGGTCATGCAAAAGCCTGATGCCCCTGAGTTGGGCTTGGGAAGTTTCCCAGTGGATGAGAATGTGAAACTTCGCTTGTGATTTCATCTTTAAGCCACTGCAAGAGTACAGATGTTGCTCTGCTCTTTCTTACCCCACTCATCCCTGGAGCACCTCCCCAGCCACTTAGTTGCACGTTGAAATTCAGGATGAGATAAAGTCTGTCTCAGGTTATTTCTAATCAGTTCGACATCTGGTGTATTTTTGCTGACAAAGTGCAGAACTGCTCCCAAATCCTCATAGCGTCCCTGTCTGCTCAGGGTCACGCAGAAGGGGTTATCACTTTCCTTTTTGGAGAGGGATCTCACTGCAGTGACTGAAGGCTGGGAGGGCGCCGGGTACCTGGTGGAGCAGCGTGGGAGTGGCAGACACGGGGACCCGAGGCTAAACCCCAGCTCTGCCGCGTCCCAGCTGCAGCCCAGTGCTGATGGGGCTGGGGGTGCTGTTGGAAGAGGATGGGAGCAGCCTGAGAAATGCGGCTGATTCTCAGTAGCTAACTGAGCAGCCTTACTAATGCCTGAAGTGCTGCTTTCAGGAAATCCACTTCTACTGAGCCTTTCTTCTCTGTGCTCTGGTGTTTTGCAGTGGGTATTATCTGTGCGGCTCCAGGCCTGGACGGGGCATGGTTACGGGCGCAAGTTATTAACTACTTCGAAGAGACCAATGAAGTGGAGCTCAGATACGTGGACTATGGAGGATACGACAAAGTGAAGATCGACACGCTCAGACAAATCAGGTCTCTAGCTCCTCTTCCATGGCCTGAGGCCTTATCTGGTTTGAATTTTCCTCAGAGGCATCCGTATCATCTGAGTCGTTTGTAGGTTTTTCCACAGCTGAAGTGGGCAATGGTAGCAAGGTGTGGGGCAGCAGCAGCTGGGGATTCCTTGGGAGCACAGCAAGCTCTTGCAAGGCTCTTTTGAAGGGAGGGGAGAGGAAACTGCGAGTTCTGCCCCCTCAGCTTGAGAGTTGAGCAAAAGGAGCGCCCCGAGGAGGCCCCAAAATGTCATTAATTGATGAGCCAGGAGTAATGTTGAGATTCTGTGTGCCCCAGCTCTGTTGGCTGGGAGAGCTGTATTAGATAAGGGGTTTCATACACAAGCTCGTTAAATACTTGCTGGTGCCCCAGAGGTGGGCTGAAAGCAGTACGGCCCCCACTATGGAGGCGGTTTTTGTTTGGAGCTCCATCCAGCTTGGCCGGCTTTGGACAACTTGGTGCTGCTCTTAGGCTGCTGGGAGAATAGTCTGGGTTTTGTTGTTGACTGTCATCAATTTTAAACTGAATTCCTGTTAAAGCAATTGATTAATCAATGTGGCCTTAAAGAATAGAGTAACTTAAAGCCACGTTCTTAGTCTGATGGATTCTCTTTTCTTTAAGGTCTGATTTTTTATCACTACCTTTCCAAGGCGCAGAAGTTTTACTAGACAACGTGGTGCCGCTTCCAGGTAATGGAACTCTCGAGCGGAGCCGCTGGCGCTCCCGCAGGTTTAAATGGATGCCGGCTGTGCACAAGTGATGATTCTGTCTAAACCTTCTCCCTCCTATTGCAAGCGCAGCCTCTGATGCGACCAGAGCAAGGACTGGGGAAATTGTATTTTATTCTTCTAAATGTGCTAGCAGAGCATTACCTGTGCAGCTCCGGGGGAAAGATGATAAACGTCCAGGCTTTTTCCTGCACGGAGGAGAGAATGAATTACTCTCTAAGCAGCGCGTCGGCAAGACTGGCAGCGGATGGGTGAAGTCGCTGTGGCTACTCTGCTGCCGTCTGTCAGAGGAGCTGTAAATGCAAACTTAGTTTTTAATCTGCTACACAAATACCTGACTTTTCCTGCTGAAATGACTGACGTGTGTAGTTCTGTATTCGCAAGGCTACCTGCCAAGCACTGGGAGGACATCAGTCGCTGCCTAGAAATACTTTCTGATCTGCTTCTTCTTGTCTAGCGGTGTTAGATGCACGAGCTGTGCTGGTGTCTGAAAGGCTGGGTGGACTGCACAGCACTGGCACAGCGTGTTCAGCACCGCTCGCGTGCCTGGCAGCCCATGGGACAAGTGCTCCTGAGCCTCCAGCATTGCTCTCTGTGTGGGGGCAGTGCAGTGATGGAGCCCTTGAGCTCAGTTTGTTAAGGATCAAACTACTAATGGCAGCTCAAAAGGACTGCAGAGGTAGACTTTTCTGCCTTTAAAGCCTCCTAATTCATCAGCCACTTACGTTCACATGAGCTTGGCTGGTGGCTCTGGAAAGCTCTTCATCCTTCCCCTTCAGCAGCCCAGCAGGAGTCACACTTGTGTGATCTCCAGCTTAATAGGCTGGTGTCGGCAAGCACGAGCAGCAGCGGCAGGGGAGGATTCTCTGGCCAAACTTAGGGAGGAGATCAGACAAGATTAGCTTAATCGTCCCTTCTGGCCTTTAAGGCCTGTGAATCTCTCATTTGTTTTGTCCTGCTCTGTTCTTTCCCAAGACGAGGATCGCTTTTCATCCGAAGCCGACGCTGCTGTTAGTGAGATGACCAGAGGCGCGGTCCTGGTGGCGCAGGTAGGCGAGAGCTGTCTGGGAAGGTCTCGTTGCTGGTTTGGCTGCTGCTGTTCTCTGCTTGGCCCTGAGTGTGCTGCGTGCGTTAAAATCCGAAAGAAGGGCAGAGCCTGGGAGCCTGGCTGCTGGGCAGGGCTCTCGGGGAGAAAGCTTTGCCCCGAGAGCTTCCTTGAGTCGGGTCACCGCCACTCTGGGCTGTGTGGCTGGGAAGGGAGGAGTGTTCCCTCTTGCCACTGGTTTGAGCAGGGAGGAGCAGCTTTATAGAGCACAAATGCATCCCTAATTCTCTAGCAAGGGCATGGATTTGAGTGGCCAGAGCGAACTGGACAGCGGGGTGTCCCAGCTGCCTGGTGGCCGTAGCGCTCCTCGAGCCTACACTGGAGATTAAGTATTGAGTGTCTGACACTAAGTGAGTGCTGCTGGCCTTGCATCCCCCCTGGCTCAGAGCAGAGCTGCTGAATCACTGATCTTGTGCTGTGTTTGCAGGTCACAAATTACGACAGTGCAACAGGTCTGCCCCTGATCCAGCTGTGGAACCTGATGGGAGATGAGGTGCGTGTGTTGACCTACCTATTTTGTCAGCGCTCTCAGAGTTTCTGATTATTCAGACTTTATTGTTGATTAGGACCTTGCTGATGTTTCTT
>WEIS01322711.1:0-12720 GCA_013389965.1 Todus mexicanus | reverse complement strand
CACACGGAGCACTCGGGCTTGTTGCTCCCCAGCAGAGCCTTCCTTCCCATGTTGATACAGCCTGAGCTTAGGAGCTGCTTGTGAATTTGCCGTGGTTTCAGCCCTTGCCCCCTTGCCAGGCAGCCCGAGAGCTGGAGGCTGTAGCACTCTGGAGCTCATTAAGCCACCACTGCCCAGTCTAAAGCCATCAGGCTGACTGGTAAAATTGCTCCTTGTGATTTTGCCTATTGACACCCTTGGTGGACCTGTGTTTTCACTGCTGTGCTGAGGAAGATATGTAGAAACTCTGGTGCCTTTGGCTCGCCTGCCTTGTCCCTACTGATGATACTCCTGCAGGGATGCGCCTCTTTTCTGTACCTGCTCAGTGAGATGTGCTGCAGCCCTGGGGAGTACAGAGGGAGGTGGAGATTTGGGGTTGCCTTTGTTCTCTGTCCGTGCCTTGGGCCTCTGAGCCTTTCAGGAGGGTTTTGGGCAGGTATCAGACTACTTGTCTGCCTCCTGTTACACGGCACAGCTTGAGATAAATACTTGGCATTGAAAACTCTAGAGATAGTTTGTTTTTTCCATTGTTGATGTTTGCCACTTGCAGGGCGAAAGAAAAAAGAAAGGGGAGGGAGCTAAACCAAAGAAGGGATACAGCAAAAAATAACTGACACAGATGCAAGAGAGGAGCCTGACTCCTGTTCCTGCTGAGTAACTGGTGATGAGGCAGGACTTGCTTTCCCAAAATATACCAGGGAAAGAGATATCGGTGCCAGGCTGAAAGATGTTCAACACCCACCCCTTTCTGTGAAGTCTGTGAGTCATGGGCACCGACTGCTTTCTGGGATCTGCTCCGAGCTCCCTTCCCTTAATCATAAAGCCAAGCCTGCTGGCATTTCAAAAATACTAACGTTGTAATTACTTAATTTAACCCGTTCACATCCTGCGTAACTCCCAGGGTCTCCTTCCTTTGTGCGGAGCAGAAACTCCTTTGCTTTTCTTTCTTATTTTAACAACCAAAGAGTGTCTTTTTCCATGTCTGGTCCAGAGGCCACTGATTTGTGGAAAAGAAGCTGGTGCTTCCAGCATCTTCGAACCAGGCTGAGGCTGCCTGGGACTGTAATTTAGCTCAACAGCATGGCCTCGGTCAAGTAACTGCTGGAAATGTTGGGGTTTGGAGAAAGCCTGGTGTCTTACACTAAAGGCAGCACATTTTTGGAGAAAAACCTTGTGTGAAGTAACAGCAGAGCTGCTCTAGATCTCCTGAATTGATTGAGAGCTTTGTAGGTCGTGCAGGAAACACCGGGAACGGTGCCCTGCTTCTCGCCTCGTGTCGGGTGAGGTTATTTGTAAACCGAGGCATCCGTGGAGCAGCAGGCGCCCTGCTCTCCCTTCCAGCACAGGCCTGTCAAAACTGGAAGGAGATGGAGCTGGCTTTAGAGGCGGTGCTGCCATCTGAGCCGGGTCCTGCTGTGGCCATGCCGAAGGGTTGCGGAGAAGGTGCGCGAGTGTCACGTTTCCCTTGCGCGGCTGGGAGGACGGAGGAAGCCTGGGAGAGCTGCTCCTTCCCTTGGGCACAGTGAACCAAGGAGACATCACGAGCTTGACTCGCTGCTTGCCTGCCTAGGCTTCTGTCGGGAATAGATTTTGGAATTGCAACCAGGCGCATATCACAACTTGTGTCACTCTTCTGGAGGAGCTGGCCTCGCTGGGTGGTTTGGGGATGCTCCCATGCTGCTGCTCCCCTTGAAAGGGGAGGTTGGCTGGTTTCTGCTGTGCAGTGCACACGGAGGAGGCGGAACTGTCCACTCACAGCTATGACCGTGTTCTGCTGTGTCTCCTTCAGGTGTCGGCCTAAATAATCCTTGCGTAACCCTGGCAATATGTGTTGCTGAGGCCTCAGAAACAGCGTTTGGGTGTCAGAGATTGGTACAGAACTGTGGTTTATTAGTTACAGGCACGGAGAAACAGTCTGGTGGTGTTTGCAGGCCTTGGGGGTGGGGAAGTTTTAGCTCCTGAGCCCCACAGTGGATAAAAGTAAAACGAGAGCACGTATGGGAGGCAAACCTAAGATAGAAAGATCCTGGGTCCTGAAAACTCCTGTGTTGTTACAGAGTTCTGACAGGACTGGGCACAGCCTTCTTACCTAACGGGGGTGTTGCAACCCTGTTAAATATCTTTCTTCTTCATCTTACAGAACGATGACCTTAGGAACTTGTCCCTCTCCGGCCACGTGGGCTTTGACAGCCTCCCTGATCAGCTGGTCAACAAGTCAACGTCGCAGGGCTTCTGCTTCAACATCCTCTGTGTGGGTAAGTCATCCAGCTCCGCAGAGCAAGGGGTGCACGCGTATCCACAAATTAACACCTTCTCCCTCCTGCAAAGCATAAGATCTGAGGGACTGCAGCGGCAGACAAGTGACAGCTTCTTCCCAGAGCTGCTCCAGAGTAAAATCTGGGATCCCTCTTTTCCTTCACTCTACCCTGTTCCCTGAGTTAAAACATGGACTTTTCTGGCTGTGAAATTCTACCCTTTTGATCGTCCTGTGGTTCTGCTTCCCCCAAGGGCTGTCTGTAAGGAAACTGAGCTAACTTAGGAACTAAATGTATTTTTAAAAGAATGTTAACTTAAATCTGCCCTTCTCTGGGTTGGGCGCAGAGGCCATTTCTTGCTAAATTGCATTCCTTCCTTTCTAGGCTTTGCCTGCCTGTCTCGTTATATTCTTAGTTTCTCTGGTTGGAAACGATGCCATTTTTAGTCTCCAAATGATCTACTTGAGAACAAAGCCTGTCACCTGTTCTCGGCTGTATTTATTCAGGGTGCTGCAAGTTGGTTTTACAGCCTGAGTTACCGTGTTGCTTTTCCCAGATTGTTCAGAGGGTGAAATGCGGGAAGACAACTTCTCTTGGCTATGGAGAGATAGCCACTCTCTGGGCACTCTGTGGATACGGCGCAGCTGGAAATCCATCGCTCAGCCCTAGGGAGCTGTGTGCCAAAACAGCCTTGACCTATTGGTGGACCTCTTCAAGATGCCCTCAGAATGTGGTCCCATAAACTGACAGAAATAGTGGGGTTTACTCTTAGTTTGGCAGAGCAGTCTCCAGACACCACCTTTCTATTCATGGTTTGTTTCAGCTTGCAAGAAGGGAGTATTGTCCCTTCTAATGGGTTACTTTAATTAGCTGGAAAACCCCCCATAACGCTCTGACTGTGATTTTTCTACAGCAAGTTGAGCATTTCTGTCTGTAGCGCAGGGTGAGGTATCTGAGAAGAAATCTGGTGAACAAACTCGGCTCCTCTACATAGTTTTGTTTGTCGAAGGGGGAGATAAGAGAATAGTTGTGCTTCTGCACCAACAGGCTACCAACCCTCACGTGACTCTGAGCAGCATGAAACCATTTAAAATTCAGCAGGGAACAGCCTGATTAACAGGCAGCTCTTTGATCAAAATGACATAAATTAATTGCCTCTTTCTCTTGTCGTAGATATTCCTCTCGTGGCATGACTCGGTATGTCTCCATTAACGCAGCGATTTGGTCCAGCTCTTCTCTCGTAGAACGTGCTGATCAACCGCTTTTTGCCCCAAATTCTAGAGCTGCACAAATTGCTGCGGTTGTCCAAAGAGTAGAATCTCCCCCTTTAAAAAATATAATAAAATAGTAAATTTTAAAATTGTGTTTTGAGAAAAGACACAGTTAACTTCGACATCGTAATGTGAGACTTTAAATTGCGGTGTTTGTGGATCAAATGCTGCAAAGTGAGTAATGGCTTACCTTCCCGAGCCTAGCATGAAAATGATCAGAGGCAAAGCCAACAGAACAACTGTTGAACGTCACAGGGCAGCAGGCGGCTCCTGAGTGGTGTATTTGTTTCTGTGGACACGCACCTCATGGTTTTCTGAGATCTTCTGTGTGGAGGTTTTGCGGGGTTTGGGAGAGATTTTGATACTAGGATTGCTGCACTCAGCCCAGAGAAATGCTTGAGGGCAATCCCAGGCGCAGACTCTCCTCTGCCCCCTGATATTTTGCATTTTTTTTCTATTATTCTCTTATTTTGTGGGGTTTGAGAGGCACTCACAAGCCTGACCTGCAAATACCAAAGCTGCACGCTGCAGGCCAGGAGATTGGTCCCACATCCCAGCATCTCTTCGGCTGGAGCAACGTCAGGATGTTGCCCTGCTCGTAGCAGTAGCAGTTGGAGAGTGTATTTGCTAAGCACAAACACTTTTGACTTAAAAATGAGATTTAGGCTAATGCTCGCATCCATGTTACTGATTGCACTGGGGATTAGAGAAGCTGGAATAGTTTTAAAAGTTGGTCTTTAAGCTGGTTTAGGGGTTTTTTTTAAAGTATATTTCTCTGTCTCAAATTTTCATTGTCGAAGTTGCACTGTGGATTTTCATGTGATCCTCTTGAAAAAGGAATGGAAACAGAACTGAAAAAAGCATAAAAACCTGTGAAGAATCAGATACCTCCTTGGGAATTAAGCCAAAGAGTGGAGGGAATTTTCAACTTGCTTCTGTAAAGAAAGTTCTATCAGAACTAGGACTTAGCCTATGCTATTAGAAAGATAATTAAATATTTCCCAGTAAGAACAGCTTCTTGCTGCCCTGAATACAGACGTCGCTTGCAAACTGGCGAGCTTGGGGCTCTTCATGCCATCCAGCAGGAGGGAGCCTGCGTCACCTGTCAGGTCATTACCTGGAAAATGCTCTATGCCTCTGCGTGTGTGTCAGTTAAATCCCTTCTCCAGGATAACGCAAAATCTCTGAGGTCGCTGATGTTTAATATCTCTGGTGAGGCCCCTCTTGGTGTCCTTGCCTGTGGCTGTGGCACACCTCCCTCCTTTGAAGACCTGGCCTGCAGATTTCTCTTGCCATTCTCAGCACAGCAGCCGAGCTCTTCCCCTGTGGGCGATGGCTTTTAGCTCTGAAGGCATTTGGTTGATCTTAGCGTCTGTCGGGTGAGCAGCTTTTGCATAGCAGGGGCTCATTGCAGATTCCCGTCGCCAGCGTGTGGTGCTTTGATAGCGTATGTCCGCGAGGTGTGACCTGCGGAGGAAACGATTCGGAGCCCAGCAGCAGGAGCTGGAGCTTCTGTGCTCTGTGAACACCTCCCAGTGCCCACAGAGTTCTGTCCCTGGGGGGCTGGTAAAGGTGAAGAGTGTCTCAAAAGGCATCTGTTCCCGCAGGGATTGTTTTGCTGAGCCACGTGCCCAAGTGGAACAACTCCTGAGCCTGGCGAATGTGCCTGAGAGAGCGAGGTGGGACCGTCCTAACCTTACCTTTATCTGCTCAGGCGAAACTGGCATTGGCAAGTCAACGCTGATGGACACTCTGTTCAATACCAAGTTTGAAAGTGAACCCGCGACGCACAATGAGCCCGGCGTGAGATTGAAAGCCAGGAGTTACGAGCTCCAGGAGAGTAATGTCCGTCTGAAGCTGACAATTGTCGACACAGTTGGATTTGGCGATCAAATTAACAAGGATGACAGGTACATTTATTTCCTTCAGGAGAAGGAGTCCGTGTGCTGGTGTGCTCCGAGGTCAGAAGGGCCTGACCCTGTGCAGGGAGCGGGTCTCTGGCTGGGGTTCGTAGGGGTGTATTCTGGTCCAGGTGTGGCAGGTAACATCACTTGCCCTGTGAGACTGGTAGAAGCGGCATGAAACTGGAGCAAAGAACTAGCAGATCAACTGGGTGACGGAACTGAAATGCTGTTTCTGCCCTCCTTGAGTCTGTGATGGACACACTGCCCAAAAGCCGTTGGGGCACTAGGAGATGGACAGTCTAAGCTCTTTGAAAACACACTTAACATCAAAGTGTTCCCCAGGATCCCTCTTAGCATGGAGACCGAGCAGATTCTGCTTCCTCTTCCATAAGGAAAACTCTGTAGATCTTTTTAGCAAAGATTTTCCAGTACTTGATTTCTGTATTGCTTCCTTGCTTCTTGACCTCACACCAAAATGCAACTTGTTGCCCCTGCGTTGCGGCTCCTGCTCATAAATAACTCTACAGAGCTAAACTGGTAAGGGACACGTGCTGGCTGGAGGCAGAGCTCTGCACGTCCCACGCTGCCAGATGCTCTCGAGCCAGAACAAAAGCCGCTCGGAGGAGGAGCAGGTGCTCAGAGCAGGGATGCTCTGCAGCTCATTACTGCCAGGTCACTTTGCATTTGTTTCGTTCAACAGATGAGAAGAGCTGGCAGCGCTGCTGCTGAAGCCCCTCCAGGTTCCCTCCTGGGCGGTTGGAGAGAGCAGGTCTCAGGGACAGCTTTTGTCCTGGCGCATGTGGCTGCAGTGGGTGGGATTTTCTCTGCCCTCCCACTTTGAGTCCTCCCCAGTCCTTTTTCCTCTGCTTTTTTATGGTGCTTTCTCTAACATGATTTCTCAGTGGAAGCCTTACTGCTTTCTCTGCAATGTCTCTGAGGTTTTTAGGGTCTCACAGACAGAATGTGCAGAAGCAAAGAAGCTGGAGCAGCAGTCACATTACAAACCCACCCACTGATAGTTGTGACATCCTCTGTGCCTGCAAATTAACAGCCATGCTCGGTGCTGTCTTGCAGGTCTCTGGTGTTGGCAGCCTTCACACAACGCTGGCTGTCTTATGCTAGAGCTTTTGCTCGGTGAATCAAGCAAGAGTCTGCTCTGCTTCACCAAGGGTTTCGAGCAGCTCCTCAAACAGCTGCACGGGCATCTGGAGCAGAGGGGCCAGACCAGAGCCTTGCTGGCTGCCTGTCAGAAGGGTGTTTCTGGAGGACCTGACAGCTCCTGATGGCCTGTTTCCTCCTCACGACTGTTTTTGAGGGAGGGCCTTAGCCCGGCTGTGAATCCAGTTGGAGAGACTGCAGAATACATGTACAGAGCACCCATGAAGCTTCGCTCGTGTTGATCGGTGACCTGTGTTGTTCCAGCAGTGACCATGCTGTGCCCTGTTTTCTCTCCGCAGCTACAAGCCCATAGTAGAATATATTGATGCGCAGTTTGAAGCCTATTTGCAAGAAGAGCTGAAGATCAAACGATCTCTGTTCAACTACCACGACACCAGAATCCACGCCTGCCTGTATTTCATTGCACCGACTGGACACTCATTGAAGTCCCTAGACTTGGTCACCATGAAGAAGCTCGACAGTAAGGTACTTGCTGGTCATGTTCTACATAAAAATGGGGGGTTGAAGTTAAGCTCTGCTAGCTCTAGCACTCAGAAACATGGTTGTCATCTCTTGTTTCGCTTTGTCCAACAGATTAATTAGGTTTTGGTGCAAAACCCAATTTGGTCAGTGTGTATGAGAGGAGAAGTCCGTGTAAAACACTTTAGGTCATCTTACTAATCAATGAAAAACCAATCAAAAAGCTGGGTCTGCATGCTCTGAGCGCAACCAGCTAAACACAAACAGTGATTTGATCTTCCGTGGCAGTTGTAGCGTTGTTGTAACCAGGATCTGACAAACAAGAAGAATCGGAGTAAATCGGTCACTAAAGCTTGTGTTTTTTCAGTTACCCTCATGACCAGCAAGAATTGGAACCAAGCTTGGTTTAAACCGGAGTGCCTTACTAGGTGCTTTTGCAAGATTTCCTCTCTTCTAGGAAAAATGACCCAAGGTACAAATGTAAAACCTGATTATTTAAACCAAGCTTGCTCTGCGCTTCTTTACATCATGATGAAGCAATTTAAATCAGTCCACCTTGTACCTTTGGCTCATTGCATCCTGATTCTGCAGAAGATAAATGATGACGATGGGTCTTTATTTCCTGGAGTGACCTATCGATCGTTTTTTATGCAGTGATGGAGAAGGATCCCTGCTCTGGTCAGTTTAAAATAGGGTTCTGGAGATTTACTCAAAGCAAGCTAATTGGCGTTCACGTTCTGTTTTTTGGCGAAGAGGGATTTCATAACTCCAGGCCATCCTCTGAACAGAATTAAGCCATGTAATATAAGCGGATTTTCTGGTGCCGTAGTTAAAATCCCCTCATATAGGTCAATATCAACATCTTCCTCAGTACAATTTCTGTTTGCTGCTGCAAGGAGAAGCAAACCCTGCAAGATCAAAGGCAGGAATTGTCCATCTGGAGGGAGCAGAAAGGGAAAGAAAGCAGGATTCCTCCTCCTACTGCGTTCTTGCCCTCTCCCAGCAAAGCAGACGCTTGTGCGGTGCTCGCCGTGCGTGGAGCCGTGCAGCCACGCTGCAGGTACCGTGCCATCTCCCCTCAGCTCCTAGGGGTGTGGCTGTTGGTCATCCTGCTGCCAGTGCTGCCAACAGCCTGTCTAGGGAGGCAGTCAGTGACTTACCTTCGCCTTCCGTGTTAACCCCACCATGGGCTTCCTTTGGACGATTTCTTGGAGAGAAATGAGCCCTGGTCCTGCAGCACAGCGGCGAGTGGGAGCGTGGGAGGGCACGCACGTGGAGGAAGCGTGCCGGTGTTACTGCTGGACCCCACCCTGGGTGGAACCTGCCTGGGTACGGACCATCTGCTTCCACCTCCTGTGGGGTGACTGCAGCGCTGCTGCCAGCCTGGGCGTCCCTGGTAACAACACCCATGCAAACACCCGCAAGAGGCTATTGTCTGAGAGTCTCTCGCAGTAACCCATCCTCCTGCGGCGAGGAGAAGTGCCTAGATGGTAATTTCCTTCTTTTTTTCCTTGGAACAGCTTGTAATAATCTATGACAGCATTTCCCGTCCAGGCGACTCAGACGAGAAGGGGAATACGACAGGACGGGAAATAGCATAGTGCCAAATTGTGTTTGACTTCTTTTTAAGGCCATCGTCGCTGCTGCCTGAAAATCCTGTCAAAGGCAGTGGTGCTGCCAGCAGCAGCCCCAGGGAAGGTCTTGTGCTGACAGGGCGGTGGCTGGTGGCACTTCCAGGGCTGTGCGCTCTCCCTCCTCTGCCGGCGTCACAGCATGTGCAGCCCTGTATTGCAGAGGTGCTGTCTTTGGTCTTGCAGGTGAACATCATCCCCATCATTGCCAAGGCCGACACCATCGCGAAGAACGAGTTGCACAAGTTCAAGAGTAAAATCATGAGCGAGCTGGTCAGCAACGGCGTCCAGATCTACCAGTTCCCAACGGATGAGGACACAGTGGCTGAGATAAACGCTACCATGAGCGTATGTGATTTTGGGGGAAGGTTTTGCTTGCCTTGGTTTGCGTGAACCCATTCTTGATGGGAGGGCACATTGTGCCATGCTTCCTTTGGCTTTGAAACGGCAGCCTAAGCACAGGGTGGCCAGAGGGCTTCTGGAGCTGGAGGTGCCTGTCACCCATGGGCTGCTTGGCCTGGTACGCCTCATTGTCTGACCCACCATTCTCCCCTGAGCATTTCTTCACATCCTGCCCCTGCTGCAGCATTCCCATCTCGAGAGAGGAAGAGGATGGGAGGCCGGGCCCCGACGCTGGCAGGGCAAAGGGCTGGCGTTTGGGTTTCCTGTCCCAAGCCACCACTTGTGGCTCCGTGGGGGGTGATTCACTTCTGCCTTTGTTTCGCTTTCCGCTGAGAGCAGGGACGTCATCGGCGATGGTCCAGCTTTGGGCAGGGCTGGTGGCTGTCAGCGCAAGGGCTCTGACTTTCACCTCCATCCCCTTCCTCTAGCTATAGGGGTGAGATTTGAGGGCAAACAGGGCTGGGGTAGACCAAACACTTTGGTGGGATTTACAGAGGGAAGCAACTGTTCCCCACGGGTCTGACTTGGCGGGGGAGGGTAAGAACGTGAGGTGGCAGTGATGTGCCTCACGGCTGTGCTGACAGGGCCCTTGAGTGGCTTTAGCAGGGCACGTAACACCCAAGAGGATTTGCCAGTCCCAAACCAAGCACATTCAAAGCACCAAGTGCAAGGGTAAGGTTGAGTTGTCTGTGCTTTCACAGGGAATGGAGGCATCAAGATCAAGCCATTTCCTTCCGAGTTGAAGGCTCTTGCGAGTTTCCCTGCACAAACTGCTGGGGAACTGACACATCCAGCTGGGTATCAGACCCTCTCCAAACCTCTGTGGTGCCTCTTTTCCCTGTCCGTGTTGTGTTCTCAGCAGGCAGGAGCTGGCACAGAGAAGGGATGTGGCTCTGCCAGGGTGCAGCGTGTGTTTTGCCTTCCTCTGGTGCAGCCCATTTGCTCGGAACCTCCTTTGCTAGTTAAGCCCATCTCCTCTGCCTCTTGGCTTCTTCCCCTCCCACCCAGCCCATGATGGTGGCTTGGCTGACACGGCATCAGCCCCCGGAGCTTGTGCCCAGCCCTTTTGGATGCTGTTAAGGCAGGGAGAGCAGTGGGGCTGGGCTGGCGGCGGCAGCAAGCTCCCTTCTGGCAGCAGCCGCGCTTCTGGGAGTAGATCCCAGTTTGTCACCACCACACCCGCGGAGAGCCTGGGATGTAGCAGGGCCCCGTGACTCAGCCGTGTCAGCCCAGGGCTGGGTCGACTCCGCTCTTCCCCTTGCTCACAGCTTTGCCCTTTGTAAGAGGAAGCATTCAGGGTTGTTTCTAGCTGCAGAAAACCCCTGTGTTTCTAGCCTGCCTTCCTTGGGAGGATGTTCTTTGTTTTCCTGCTTTTATTGTTTGACAGTTACTTTTCCTCAGTGTTCAGTTCCAGTTCGTAAGACTTCTTCTGTGCTTCAGATAGTCGCGCTTTGTAATTGCATTAAAAATACCTGCATCCCTTGTATTCGTAGGGCTTCAGAATTTTGGACTTCAAGTCCGACAGTCTCATCCAGGCTGTCCTGTTGCTGTTTCTCAAGCTCTAGATGAATTGCAGAGATGTTTAAGCAGCTTCAGTCCGGCACAGCCACCACAGTAAACAGCTTTCTTCAGCAACAATCCTTGGCAAGGCAACAAAGGAAATCCCTAACCTCGCTGTCCCTTTCCTTTTGTAGGTCCACCTTCCTTTTGCTGTGGTTGGCAGCACTGAAGAGGTGAAGATCGGCAACAAGATGGCAAAAGCCCGGCAGTACCCCTGGGGTGTCGTGCAGGGTGAGTTACCGAAAGCACAAATAAGACTTTTGTCGTCCTGTCTCAGGCTGATGAAAGGTGCATTGATCTCGGGATGGGCTTTATCAAAATCTGCCTTGAGAAAGCAAGGTCACAGCTCTGAGGCTTCTCCTTAAAATCGGGGCTTTGCAACCTAGATCTAGACACGGAGGGGGTTTGGTGGCAGGGTGGTGACGTCAACCTAGCCATTGGCTTTGGGAGAGAGCAGGGTAACGTTACTAGATGTTAAATAACTAGCTTGAAAAATGAAATCTTAGATCTCTGTTCTCTATTCCTTATGCTTTGCTGCCAGCAAAAAAGCGTGAGCAACTCAGGGCAGCTGAGTGGTTCGGCTTGGACTGTGCACAGAAGCCTGAAGGCAGACATAGACTCATGTAACTGGAGGAGTTTCCAGGTTGGTCAGCTGCCCTCTCAACTTGAAGTGGGAGCAGAATTAAATCAACACTTGACTGCTTGGTATGTTTGTCCTGGTATCGTAAACTGTGGGCATGCAGCTCAAGTACGCAACCTCCCCCTAAAGTCAGCCCAAAGCTCCTTGCTGTTGGAGAGTAGGGCTTGCCTAGGGCTGTGTTTGCAGGCCAGGCTCTGCTGAAGCTGCCAGCGGTAGGGCTGGTCCTTGCTTTCCCAGCCACCGTGGAGAAGTCCAGGGTTGAGGTGGTGGTGGGCAGCTGCTGGAGAATGGCCCAGCAAACTGCAGGGGAACATCTGCAGGGCAGTGCTGCAAAACTCACCAAGCTATTGGCAATAATACAGGCTGACCCTCGAAGCAGCTTCAGACTTGCTGTCTTCAGCTACGTACACCAGAGGATAATACTGGGAATAACTCACTGTTAGGAAGTAAGTTGATATGTTTGGGAAGTCTTGGTCTTGACACGGATCCTGCTGAGTTCTTGCTGTTCCCAGGAAACCAGGACCAGATAATCAAAGAGATTTTAGTTGGGTACCAGAGAGACTTTGAAGATCTGGCCCTGAACTGCCCCTTTGCAGAGACAGCTGCTGTGGCCTGAAGGGGAGCAGCTGGAAAGCTTTGCTGTGTCCCCAGAGGCACGCTGCAGGCTTGGCTCTTCGCAGCAGAGACTGCTGCTTGCTGTTGCATCCTGAACAGAGGACTTCCACTCCTCGTCTTTAAGCTTTTGGCTCCGCCAAAGCGTGCAGTCCTCTGGCCTCAGGCCCTGTGTCCACTCAACACTCGTTCATGGGGATGCAGCAGACCCTGCTCTGGACAGAAGCTGTTACGGGAAGCTGTATCCTACTCTGCATTCTGCCTCCCTTCAGTGCCAGGAGCAGGGGGCTGGAGCTCCTGTGTAGGGTTAGCTGGCATGGGAAGGGTACAGCATCTCTGGCAGCATCTTTCCTTTCACCACTGCTACAAACTGGGGCTTCGTTGCCCAAATGCGCCTGTGTTGGTACTTGAATTCAGAGTGGATTTGAATGGGAAGTGAAATCCTGTGTGCAGGTGGTGCAAATGTTCTGCACCTTGCTGGTGCAGAAATGCACCGAGAGACAGGAGCTCTGTGACAGTGACCTTCCAAACCCAGTGAAAAGCCTTGAACTGATACCTGTGTGTTGGCATGGAATGGTTTCACACCCAGTTCACCAAGTCATTTTGGAGTAGCCTGACTTGGAGTTCTGTGTGTGCCTGAAGAACTCTCAGGCTTGATAAACTGGCGTCCCAGGCAGAGGCAGCGGGAAGCCCTGCCTCCTGGGTTTGACGCTCTCTCTGTGGATGGTCTGTCTTTTTTGCAGTTGAAAACGAAAATCACTGTGACTT
>WEIS01322710.1:0-13048 GCA_013389965.1 Todus mexicanus | reverse complement strand
TTTCTGTCCTCTCTGGGGATGAGAAGCAAAGCAGTTTTGCCAAAACCATGTTCCCATGTAAATGGTCCTTCACTGGAGACTCTTCTTCAGCCCACACTGCCTCCTTCCTCCAGGAGAAGGGGCTGCCCCCAACTTGAATATAAGCTGAATTTTTTAATTAGAAAAGTTTGCAGCTCAGGCTACAGCTGGGACAGTCCCTCCCTCCACCTGCGCCACCCTGACATGTCAGAGCCCTCAGTGGCCCCAGCTCCTCTAGGCAGTGGGTGATCCGGGGGGCACTGGGACCATGATCTATGCAGCGCTCTTGGGCTTCAAGGATCTCCCTTCCTGCTGGCATGGCGTGCATCAGTGAGACTGCCCCGGGGTGGCTGCACATATCCATCTCGTGTTACAAACCCCATCAGACCCCATGGGCAGGGTCAGAGACCCCTGTTTGTTTTCTTCCCCAGCAGCAGATGCAGCTCAGGACATTTGTGCCTCATCCCAAGGCCTCCTCCCGATGCTTGCAGGCTTTTAGGGTTAAAAGTAAGATCTCTGCCCTTCTCCAGCCCTGGTGCCCCATGAACAAACCAGGTCAGAGAACCACCTGGGATTGCTCTGCCCACAGCCCGTACCTCTGGCCAAGCTGGGGCAGGAGGTGGTGGCATCACCGCGCGTCTCATGCCAGCAGCTGCGTGTGCCTGCTGGGACCTGAGTGGGCTGGGACGGGGAGGCAGCAGCGTGGGTGAGGTGGGCCCTCTGAGCGCAGGACTCCCACCTCCCTCTCCTGGTGCCAGGCGAGCACTGAGGGCAGGCTCCTTGCAGGGCTGAGGGCGGTCCTGCCTGGGCACAGGTCACCCCAACCCAGAGTACTGGAGATATTGCCAAGGCACCAATGTGGCAGGGATGGAGCCTCCTATCACATGTGGAGGTGCAGTATGGAAAGGACGGGGACAGGCATTCCTGGGAAGAGAGCAGAAGTTCAGTCAAGGTGGGACGGTACCAGCAGGAGGCCCTGGGCAATGCTTTGGGGAACAGCGTTGGAGGGAAGCTGGCAGCTGGTGCTGAGGTGCCTGGTCCTCAGACCTGCTGGTGACTCAGTCGGTGACCTCTGTTCCTACTGCCTGAACCTGGGGCCATTTGCAGTCATGTATGAAGACTTCATGATGCATAACTTGCCTGACCGTGACGCTGTCACTGCTCTGGATGCTCAGCAATGCTGCTGGGTGTTCAGCCTTGTGACTGGCTCTCTGAGAGGAGTCATCCCCAGCTGTTTTGTCCTGTGGGACCTGGCCCTTTGAAGTCCACACCCAGCCTCTCCTCTGGTGCGTGACTCGGCTGCCAGCTGCCCCAGGGGCCCATCCCTCGTGCCCATCACAGGTTGCCTGAACTGCCAACTACAGCTCCATGCTGTCCCCACCCTGGGGCTGGGTGACAGGTGCAAGGCCAGGGGTACTCAGCGAGGCAGAAGGTTTTGCTGCTGCCTCTCAAGAGGAGGCCGATAACCCTGAGGGCAAGCACCTGCCGTTGTGCGCTGGATGGAGTATTGGGGGTCTCTGACCACGTTGGGGGCTCCCCAACCCTGAGCTGTGAGCTCTGGGGAAGCAATGGGGTGTTTCTGGCCAATATTTGGAGAGCCATGTTCTCCCCATCGCCATCACACCAGATCATCCCTGCACCCAGAGCTGCTGTGCTCCAGCCCTGCCTTGGCCAACCTGCTTTGTCCTGCCTGGTAAAGGATAAGATCACAGGGGTGAGCCCTGTCCTGTTGGAGTGCAGCATGTCTCTCTGGGACGGACCTTGGGTGCACTCACTGCCTGACTCTACCTGTGGTCGCCATTCCAGTCCCCACAGGAGGGATCCCAGGGTGCAGCGGTGAGTGGGGCCGGGGCTCGCAGTCCTCCCCAGGTGAGGGGATTGTTCCAGACTGTGCTGGTGTCACCCGGGCACCTCTGCTACCTGTGTGCTGGGCACGCTGTGCCAGGCTGGAGCCTGCCGGCATGGCTGCCTCAGGAACCACCGCGGTTTGTGGGGTCCAAGGGAGGGTGAGTGCAAGCGAGGCACTGCCCCATCAGCCCAGCACCTGAGTGTCCTCTTCCCGCACCCAGATGGAGTCTTCCCACCTGCTGCAAACAGCAGGTTGGGGCTGTGCTGGGCGACATGGCAGGAAGGACAGACGGACAATCCTGGGGCTCCTCAGCTCTGCTCCTCCCTGCTGCACCTCTGGCTTTGCTGCTCCCCCCGGGCAGCAACAGGGCACTGATGGGTTCAATGGTCATGGCAGGGACGTGTGTACAGGTGATGTGGCCACAGAGAGCTTGGCCCAGGCTGTGTGGGGTGTTTGGAGGAAGCTCTGAGGAGATGCTGTCCATCTCCTAAACCTGTCTCTCCGGCTCCTCATCACCCTGGCTCTACTTGCTTGGCCGGATTGCTGAGGATGGCTCTCCCCAGTTTTTGTCCCCAGGGTGATGCTTGGTGTTTTGGCCAGTGCCTGCCCTGCCTTAGGTGCCTGCACTCACAGCAGCAGGAAGCAGCAGGAAGGTGTGATGGGCATGGTTCTCTCTGCCATGTGGCCTCAACACAGCCCCAGCTGCCCCCTGCTAGGGCCGCCCTGCAGTGGTGGGTGCAGAGGGGACCCTGCTTGGGCACTGATCTGCTCACCTCCACCACTGCCAGACCTCAGGAGAAATGGGGCAGGGGCTGCGCCACTTTCCTTGGCCTGTTCGTCAAATTAATTCATCTTCGTTCTGCTCCAGAATGCTGATGGAAAGAGGTGGGGATGAAAACAGGGTGGCACAGGAGCAGGAGGAATCCCACTGACTTCAGAAATGTCTTTCTAAAGAGGAGCATGTTCCTTAGTGCTCCTCTATAATGGCAGCCTCTTGAAGTGGCCCCACCGATGCCTGCACAAGTGGTCGGATTGCACTATTCTGGCTCCATCCCAATTGCAGCATTGGGGTGCTGAACAAGGCACATATAAACCACCTTATCACAACCAAAAGTATGGTTTCTATCCTCCCCTGTTGCTTTCCCCATCCTCCCCCACCACAGAGGATGCCAGGCCTGGCAGTTGGCTCTACCTCCAGCTTCGCCTCCACACCAGCTCAGTGAATCCCCACTTGCCCAGCAACAGTGCCTCTGCCTGCCCTGGCTGCAACTGCAGCTGCCTCTTGCATCACCTCACCAGGGCCCTTCAGTTGCAGAAGAGCAGGAAGTAGGAAGTATGGGGTTTTTTTAATCACCCGAGTTATACACACACACAAATTATCCAACTGGGGCAAAATGGGGTTTGCAGGAGTAGCAGTCCTGCAGAAGCCTTTCCTCGAGGTGTGGGATGGTTCAGAGGTAGCCTGCAAAGCAGTAGCACTCCTCAACATGCTCTTCCTGCCGCTGCCCTGATGTCGCCTTCATTCAGGTGAGACCAGGGAAAGAGCTTATTGAAGTAAAATTCCTGCCTATGGCCTGGCTGGGAAGGGATGCTGTGGAGCTCCTGGAGGGGGTATTGCAGGGACTTGGGGTTGTTGATTCACAGACACGAGCTGGGGTGAAGGATATGGGGGTGATTTTTCCTACTGGACCCATGCTTTGGTCCCCCTTGTTTTGGATCAGCTCTTAACAACCTCACTGGTGTGTGTCCTTGCACAGGGCAGCGTTGCCCTAAGGTCAACCTCACCCTGAGCATACAGGCGTGATCCCACAGCAGTGCTGCTGCCTGAGTGGCACTGCAGGAGAGAAGCTCGTGTTATTGTCGGTGCTGCCGGCTCTGAACACAAGACGTGCATGTGCTGGAGGAGGCTCATGGTGCCCTCAGTAGGGCAGAGTCAAGTCCCATAAGTTTGAGAAGCGGGTGGCTCAAGGAGGAGGCGGCAGAGCCCCTGGGCTCAGGCCACTGGTCACTCTGCCTGCCCAGGTCAGCAGGAAGGTGGTCAGAGCTGCCCATGCCCGCTGAAGCGCTGCCAGCTCTGCCTCAAACCCCACAGAGTACCATTTCTCCTCGCTCTGTCTCCAACTGCACTTCCAGTAGTGGGTGACATGCTCCCAGGGGTAGAAGGGAAAAGGCTCGCAGGGGCCATGAGTCCCTGGGGTTACTGACTCTCGTGACTGCAGCAGTTCCCCAACCCACATTCCTCCGTGATGTGAGTTCTCCTTAGCCATCAGCCATCAGCCTGCCCCAGACAGCTGCGGGGCGATTCCCTGGGCTGACCTCACCTCTCCAGCTCCTTCCTGGTCTTGATTATAATGATAGGGTGTCATGGTCCTGTGAAGGACAGGTGAAGATGGGAACACCTGATACTGTTTGTGAGAGCTTGCCTATATCACACCATGGCACAGTTTTTATGAAAGAAGGTCTGGGGCATTGGCAAAGATCTGGTGACAGATCCTGGAGGCATGTTTGTGTTTCTGACATGGCAAAAACATCTTCCTCAGTGGCTGAAACCAGGCTGCTGCAACTGGAGGTCAGGAAGGGCTGATGCGAGCTGAGAGCATAAGCGCCAGGGAAGAATCTTAGCTCCTGAGAGCAACGCTGTGGGCAGCAGTGCCTCTTCCCGTGTCCCACGCACTGAGCCAACTGCATCAGACATGCCTGGCAAAATGTGTATTTAACAAAAAATCTATGAATAAAGTGCATCTGCAAGCATCAGCGGATGAAGCCAGCCTTGTGCTTGTTCCACAAAGGGACCCCACTGCTGCATGCAAGGCTGTTTCTTGGCAGCTTGGCTGTGCTGCTGGCCCCAGCAGAGGAAGGTGCTGGGCTGTCAGGGCTCACTCAGGCTGCAGTTAATGAGCCGTAAAGACTTCAAACGATCTTGATCCTTTATCAAGGAGACTTTCCTATCTCATCTCAAACAGATAGCAAGGCTTGGCCCTATTAGACACATTTTATGAGCTTCCTTCTGCATTTGTCTCAGTCCTCATGCTCAGGGAAGGGGTTTTTTAAATCCCAGGAGCTGGTGACCAAAAATCACTGAATCTCAGAAGCGTACAGAGCTGCTGGATCCACTTCGGTGTCCACACAGGGCTCTAGAGATCTTCTCCTGGGAAGGCAGTTCTCCGGTGCCTAGGGACCACCTGCATGGGTGAAATTCCCTTCCTCCCCTCCTTCTGTCCACTACTGTTCACCTCTGCTACCCCTGGCCGTGCTTGTCCTGCCCAGCAAGTACGGTGCCCAGGTGGTTTGATCACTCCTGCACCTCAATGGACAGGAGATGGGGAAGCAGCATCAGGCCAAGATGTGGGCAGGGCTCTGACAGGCTGCAGAAGGAAGAAGTCATTTCCTGGACCTGGCTTTAAAGCCCCAGCCTGGGCAAGCAGAGGCCCCCTGGGAACAACTGCGAAGTGCTGAAATTAGCAGTGCCTGCATGGACTGATGGGTGCTACTGGACTCAGTGCTGCCTGGAACTCCCTGCCCTGAAAGTTTTGGCAAGCAGGTTGCCATTTCAAGGCAGAGGACAAGGTTAGGCTTCCACAGGGCTGTAAAGTGCCAGAAAACTGGAAGATTTCCACTGTGCTGTAAATGGAGCTGAATGACCTGCCTGAGATGAAAGGAGCCCTGCCTACATCTTCCCCTCTGGGTTAAACCAAGAGCAAAGGCATTTCTGAGGATCAGGGTGACTTGAGCAACCCAGTGGCATGGGGAGATGACTCCTGTGCAAACTGCCGTCATGCTGTGGTGGCAGCAGCAGAGCCTGATTGGTATCTCTCCCAGTAGGATCACCTAGGCCTTCAAAAAGCCAGAGCAGATCTGCTATGGAAGTCTCTTGTGCAGGGGACATGTTGCCCTTTCACCAGAGTTGTGCAGACCCCAGGATCACTGCTTCTCCTCCTCAGGCGGGATGCTCACCCTGGGAGCATCTGCAGGAATGATAATCTTGGTCACCCACCTCCTGAGTGCCCTGGGAGCAGTAGCAAAGTGACATGGGGCTGTATCTAACCAAGATATGACATGAACCTGCTCTGAGCACATCAGCTGGAATGGACATGGATCTTTAAAAAGCCTGTCTGTCTGCAAGTGACACTCAGCTATGTGCTGAGCCGGCCAGCACTGCAGCTGTGGGACAAAACTTTTTTGTCTATATTTAGTGCGTTTTTCAGATAACCCTCTTGTTCTATTTTTGGGACGTGCTGACTTAGGGCCCCTTTTTGCTCTTGTGTTCAGCTGCGTCACAGGTTCAAAGCCTTTCTGGTTTTGAGATCCTCAGATATCCAAATGTTTTGAAGGGGTCTGAGGAGAAGGTAGGCAAATGGACTTTTTGGCTTCTCTATTAATATTTCTAAAAAGGTGAGAAAAATATTTTTAAGGCATTTTGATGCAGTAGCTAAGCCTGGAAACCACAAAAGGCCTTTGCCACCTCTCCGTCCTTCCAACAAGACCTTCAGAAGAACAGAAACCTGGGCTGTGAGAGAAGAGGAGAAGGAGCAGGGGCATCTTCTGCCTTGGGTGGATTTTGAAGGTTTCATCTCCATGTGCATCATGGAGGGAGCAGAGGGGTCCAAGGGTGGTTTCAGTGGTGGGTCCTTATAAGGCTGCTGTGGCCAGCTCAGTGAGAGCCACTCGCAGCATGAGGCCTTGGCTGGCAGCACCAGGGCATCTGCCAAGACCTGATGGAAATGCCTGAGAGCAGAAACCTACAAAGTAGCCTGTGTTTGGCTCTTTTTAAGGTCAGCTCCTTGGAAAGCACTGTGCTTGGGCAGGCCACTGGCCGAGGAGCAAACTGACAGGCACACGTGTCCCCAGCAGCCCTGTGCTGCTGTGATGGGCCACCTTGCCTGCTCTTGGGACGGGCCAGAGCACCGTGTTGACCCTAGTGCTGGGGGAGCTTCGCCCCCTCAAGAGCTTGCTGTGACCTCCCCATTATATCAAGGCTCTTTAAGGTTTCCAAAAGCAGCTACAGCTCCTGAGGTCATGGGGAGTGGACCCACCATGCTTTGACATGAGGTTGGTCACAGCCAGTGCAGCGTTGCTGCAAGTCAAACCAGACCAGTCCCACCACTGTGCCTGATCCAGGAGGGGCAAATGCCGCAGAGCCATGTATTGCTGTGTCTCCATTGCGCTCTGTGCTTGATCTGCATTCAGGACCCAGATGGTGTGACCCAGAGGCACAAGGTGACCAGGGATTGTGTGTATTTTAAAACTCCTGTATGTGTCAAAGGTCTTGGGATAGTGCCCGAAGAGCAAAGGAGAAACATTCCTCTTGTCCTCTCCTCAAATTTGGAGTCCCATCTCCAATGTCACCGTGATCTTACTTCCTCTTTGGGCTCCCGGAGAGGGTGACACGGTCCTTCAGTGAGCCACCGAGGCGCACACAGTGAGATTCTGCCTTCTATCTGTCATCTGGGAGAGGATTTTCAAAATGCCACAGAGTCCTGGCAGGCTTTTGGTCCCCTATCACCGGGCTCTGTGGTGTTGATCATCATCCTAGATTGTGGGTGGTGAGACCGGCTGCACACAGCCCAGCTCAGCTCAGCTCAGGGCCTATCGAAAGGCAAAGCCACTGTGTCTCCTCTGTCCCAGCTCACTGCACCAAACAGCACTGACAGAGCCCAGCTCACCCAGCACCCAATTCTGGCAGGACCTACCTCGTGGCCCCCACACTGGGCTAGTGGAGGGTACCCTGCCAGCACAGCCAGGTGCTTGGCTGCACCTGGAGCAAATATGGCCACGAATGCCACCCATCTGTGACTGCTGGCAACTGGAGGTGGCTTGTCCTCAGGCTTTCAGGAGTCTGCTGCTCATGAAGCACAACCCTCTGTGGAGGGGCTCACTCCTGGCCATGCAGAAGGCAGCATGGCTGCAAGGTGATGGTGGTTTGGTGCCTGGCAACAGCCCAACCATGGGAGAGGTGCAACAGGAGGAGAACCAGAGCCAAAAGCAGAACTAGAATGAGACCAGAACTCAGCTCTTCTGCTGGCCCTGAACATCTTTCTCTTGTCCCAGTTCATCTGAGACCTACAGGCACCATGGCCCAACGCCTGTTAAATCATTTCACATCAGGCACAAAATGCATAGTGGTGGGGTGAGTTTCTCCACAGTGGCCCTAATGTGGCTGTGCACCACAGTGCTATCTCCCGCAGTCCCATGCACGTGGCCGTGGCTCATGTTCCCATAAATGTGGCCATAGCTCGGCCCAAAGGACTAACCAGAAGCTCTAAATGTCCCCAGGAGCACAGAAAATGGAGCATGGCTGTTTGCAGCTGGGTTCTCAGCCCTTCTCTTGCCCAGCCCATGCCTGCCTATCTGGAGTTGTGATCCCAGGAGCTGTGCTGGGGCCGTGGCCGTGGCTCAGCCATCCATGCTGCTGGTGTTGCTGCCAACTGGTCTGGCTGAAAATAGCCCAAAGCTAATTTTAATGCCAGTGGTGTTATATTTTTCAGGTCATTGGAGTGAGTGGTGGGGAGGACGGGATGGGGGCCTCCTGGGAGCATGGTGTGTGCAGGACTGTGCACACGTGGGCGTCTGCACAGACGTGAAATGTTGGGGGAGGCACCTTGGGTACGATAACAGGGGATCTGTTCCTATCATCTCAGCACAAAACCAGACCTTGGATTAAGAGAAGACTTTAGTGTTCCCTTTATCCCCTCAATATAGCGAAACCTGCCCAGGGCATGACATTTATAGCTGCCCTCCCTTATTAGGAGCTCTCTTGGGTTTCGCTCCTGGGTGACACCTGGGAGCATGCTCTGGAGCTGCTGGAGGCAGCTGAGAGGGGGTTGCAGAGCCTTCCTGCCCTGCATATGCTGAACAGCCCCCTGGCCCCTGGGGGTCTGGGGGTCTGGGGCCAGTATGGCCCAAATTGGGGGGTGTAGCCATGGTGCCAGGCACCTGCAGCACCCACCTGACGCTCCTCAGAGCCACCCCATTTCTCTGTGAGCAGCAGACAGGGGAGATCTCTTGGCCTGGTATCACACTGCTTCTGTTGGTATCTGTGCCTAAGACTCCAAAGACTTTACTCAGTGCTGCTGTAGCCTCTACCACAGCCACAGGAACTCAACAAGGAGGAGTGTCTCTCCTTTTAGAGACATGTCACGTTCAAATTGGTGAACTTGCTCCAGATTCTCCATCAGCTCCCTGGGTCCCTCCTGTCCATTTTTCACACCTGGCTTCACAATCTTCCTTCAAGAAGGTTGTAAAGAGCTCCTCAACAAGGTCCTGAGAGCAAGGGACTCTCCAGGAAGAGACACTGAGTCGAACTGCCAAATGGGCAGGGAGATCCCAGGGGCAGCAGGAACCCTCCCAGCATGATGGACCAGCTCATGGGTAGCACTTGGGAAAAATTGTAGGCAGCCAGCCCCTGTCCCCCAGGGAGAGCCAGGCCAGGGCTTGGGACTGCACCAGCCGCAAGGCCTCTTCTCACCTCGGGGCAGCTGCAGAAAGCAGGCCCCTGCCTGGTTGCCCTCTAATGCCCTAGAGACGAGGAGTCAGAGGGCTGAGAAACCATGGTGGGAGCCACCCTCTTTCCTGGCTGGCATGTCATAGTCTGAAGACACCATAAAAAGAGACGAGGTGACTCACCTCAAGGACAGCCATCAATACAGCTGAGACGCTGCCTGGAACAGAACTTCCAAGACTGTTATTTAAAGCTGAGGGTCACAATGAGTGTGGGATAAACCCGTCCTTGTCCCAGGATCCTACTCCAGCACAAGCTCCTTGATCTGTAGAAAACTCACTAATGACGAAAGTAGAGCAGCATTGGTGCTGGTGACCTGGCCAGGGCAGTTGAGTGCAGCATAACCGTCCTGATGCTGCTCCCGCCAGCTGCTGTTGCCAAGAGGTCCTCAGCTCCTTCCCAGGACACTTTAGAGAGCTCTTTCTCTCCACATCATGACAAAACAAAACTGCAAAACAGAAAACTCCTCTGGAGGGGTGCTGTCTTCACTTTCCCCACTTTACTCAGACCTTCTGGGATGAGGATGCGTGTGATGAGGCTTTAGCCATGTAGTTTGGATGGGAACATGGGTGTCCGAAGGAAAGCCCAAGGAAACAGCTTTATGTCCATGCCAGAACTGGACCATGCCACTATGTCACTATTTCACCATGGCGGTGGCAGCAACAGTGTCCCCTGCAGATACCGGTTACTACAGAAGGTGTGGTGTGATGTTGTATCATGAGGTACAGGGACCAAAGGAAAGCAACACATCTGGATGGCACCAGCAAAATGCAGGAGAACTGGTCCACCTGGGACATACCACTCCGACCACTCTGAAAAGCCTTAGCCAAGCAAGAAAGGCTGGACACTCACAGAAGAGTGATTTTCTTCACATAAGTTCCTCATCTCCTGAAATAGAACACCTAAGGATTTTGTTTTATTTGCTCATAAATGTCCTGGCTTGAATCTGAGTGTAGGAAGTTCCTGTCTCTCCTCCTAGGGAATGGTTTAAAATAAATTGATACAAATAAATGGGACTGTGAGCAAATGAAGCTGAACCAGGACAAAGGCCGCTGCCGCTGCCGCTGCCCACCATGAGCTGGAGGCATGTGAGGGAGTTGCTGCCGCGCTGTGTCCCCTGTGGTCACCGCTGCTCGATGCCTCTGCCCAGCTGGGCTCCCATCTGAGTGTGTGTGCTCCCGGGAGCAGCCTGGCCGGGCGATTGAGGGGGTGCTCTTTTATTCAGTTGCAACACAGCATCATTTTTCACCCTTGCCATGTGAGAGCTGAGCCTCCCCTGCCTGCAATGGATACCTGGGGCTCAGCACCATTCTCCATCAGCACCAACAGCCAAAACCTTGTCTTGCACAAGACAAATATGTGGCAGGAGTCAAAAGAGCCAGAACCCCTCTCGTGTGAGAGCTGACACCTTGCAGGTTGCTAGATTCACCCATCCTGGACATGCCAAGGTCCCCATCAGCATCCCAGTGTGACCTGCCCTGACCCCGTGGGCTGCAGCACCTCTGGTGATGGCCAGACCTGAACTTCCACTGGCCCAGGGTCAGCTTAAGCAGGATTTATCCGTCACCTTAAAAAGGTCTTGAATGCTGAGTCCCCCATGGAGAACTCAGCCCCATGGAGAACTCACCACTCCTATGGAGTACATCCCATCTCTATGGAGAAAATACCACCCCTATGGAGAACACACCACCTCTATGGAGAACACATCATCCCTAAGGGGCACATACCAGCCCTGTGGGGCACACTGCATCACCTGTGGAGCACATCCAACTCACATGGAGCACGTCCCACTCCCATGGAGCACACACCACCCCAGCAGCCGAGGGGCGTGGGACAGCAGGGTGGGCAGGATCCTTCCCTTGGAGAAGGTGAAGGTGGCAGCTGGCAATCAGCCACATTTGAGGGAACCCATCACTGAGATACCACCAAGGATGAGATGATCCATGGCCATGGCTGGGTTCCCCGCCCCTTTTCCTACAGCACAAGCAGGGAGAGGGCAAACCTTTGCCTGCTCTCCTTGCATGCGAAAGCTGCCGGCTCTGACTGCCTGGCTCTGGCAGAGGTGCTGAGGCCACCGCGGGGCGTGGGAGCGAGGGGGGGAGGGGTGGCAGTGGCGGGGATGATGGGGCACTGCTGTGCCCGGTCCCACGCCAGCACCTTGCAGCACAGGCAACGACCCTGGCTGCCTGCACCCAGGCTGGCAAGGTTACTCCACACTGAAACACACACCCCAAAATCGCCCCAGGTCATATTACTGGGCTCATCTCACCAGCTGCTATTTCCTTCTGTCCCAAAGCCAGGCAAGAAGCTTGTAGAAAACAAGAACATGTCACTCAAAGGGCACACTGCGTCAGAGAGCTCCTGGGCTTGGGTCAGGCGGGGCTGCTCATGGCCATGAGCTCTCTGCAGCGTCCCTGGCTGGGAGGGACATCCCTCCCCAGCCGGGTGTTGCTGTGGAAGGCGGCCAGCTTCTCCTCTGATGACTCCCCCCAAGTATCTGCCTCCCTGGGCAGCCTTCCCAACAGGACATTGCTGCCTGGCAGAAAGCCGTTTTGCAACGCTGTTTTCAAAAGATGTTTTGGTGTCTCCTGGCAGAAAGTTGCCAGTGACCCAAATTCTAAATATAGAAGCAAGTCCATTTTTTTTGGTAGCAAATGCAAAACACCCTCACGACGTTCATCTTTGGGAAATAGGTCTTTTTGTCAGAGAAGCGTAAATATAACGCCCAGATTTCTTTTGAGTGAGGTCACCTCCTGGCTGTGGTCATTATCAGAGTGCTCTCATGGTTATTTGCTCCATGATCCTTCACTGCTGGAAGGCCACGCTCAGAGCCTCTGGCAAACCCCAGGCCTGGGGCTGCAGCTCTTCCCATCTCAGGTGATGGGCAGTTCCTTCAGGGCGAAAACATGGCCTGAAGCCTGCCTGCTGTCCGCTCCTTGGGCAGAGCAGCTGGGGAAGGCTGGCAAGCCAGGCATTTGTCCCTCCGCTGCACCCACAGGTGCTATGTGGGCTATGGGTATCTACTGGCAGCACAAAGAGGTTTCTGGGGACTGAAGGGCTGTGGCTGGCCTGCAGGTGCGATCAGCATCCATCCCCTCCATACCTTGCTCAGGCTGACATCTCCCCTCCACACCTTGGGAGCAGTGGGGGCCTGGCCACCAGGCAGCAACTTACCAAAGGTTGTAACAACTCCAACTTAACGAGCACTCGAGCCACACCTTGTCCACACAGCCCTGGTTCCTACAGGTGCTGAATCAGACCCTTCAGCCATGTGTGTTTCTGGCCAGACACTGCTGGGTTTCCCTGCCAACCCTCCTTCGATGCCAGCAGAGAGAAGAGGGAGGAGACATTGCTATGGAGTCCTGTGGACCTGGGACAGAGCCCACCTGGGCCAGCCATGCCTTGGGCGTCTCTAGGGGAGCAGAGTGGTGGGAGAAACCATGCTGGGCCTGTTACTGATGGACCTTCCTCTGGCCACTAAACCTCAACAAGACTCCAGTGAGATTTCTCAGGGGCTGGTAGTTTTGCCCAGTTTAAGTGACTTTTGAGAAGGGTGAGTAGAGGCAGAGCTGACACCCATGGGCACACCTCCTGTCACCAGTGCCACCACTCAAGGGGCCAGAGCTGCTCACAGGGAGATCAATGAGGATTTTTAATGATGAAAAAAAAAAAGATTTTTTTTT
>WEIS01322709.1:0-12703 GCA_013389965.1 Todus mexicanus | reverse complement strand
GGGCAAGGGCATCTTGTCCTGCACCTCCTGCAGCCGCTCCCCCGACCTGGAGGCTGCCAAAGTGGGGAAACAAAACCAACACCTCCTCCCAGTGCAAGCGTGGGTGTGTGCAGTATCAAATTTAACATCAGCGGAGCAAAGGCTCTCACTCGGCATTGCGGTCTGACCCCCAGCTCTTGCAAACGCTGGCCAGGCCAGCACTGCTCCGGCCTTGTAAAGCTTAGTGAGCTCCTTCCCTCCCTGCTCTGCTCTTGCCTCCTCCTAGCTTCCCTGCTGCCCTTTGGACGTCCTGGCACAGCAAGGCCTCTCCCTTCCCTCACCCTGGGGACGCAGCCGAGCAAAGTCCCAACCCACCAGGGCGGCCGAGACTGCAGAAATGCAGCTGGCGGAGCCTGCTTAATCAAATACCTCCAGAGGACAGACTGCATGCTGTTTAAGCTGACAGGCAGCCATCAGCTCCAGCTCTGCTGCCATGCTGTTTTCCTCTGCATTTCAATCCCCGATCATGGAGAGTTCACACATGGGTGACCGAGACAGGCACTGTCAGAAAAGGTGCGGGAGCCAACAGGTTTTCAGACACACAGCTGCCCAACAAGGAGGCCAGTCCACCATGCAGGGCTCCTTCAGTCCCTCTTCCCAGACCCTACTGCCTTGCTGCCCCTTCCTCAACACACACTAACTCTTGGGACAAGGCTCCAAGCCCAACAAAGCTGTCTGCAGCTGACTCTGTCCCAGCCACAGCATCAATGGGACAATTCTGCCCATGCCAAGACAGCCTAAGCCCTTTAGCCTTGGTAACTCTCCAATGCCAGGGTTCCGGTCAGTGTGACTGGAGACACAGGGAAAGCTTGGGGACCCAGGACCCAGGGCAAACTGCTGCAGTGCAGACAAGTGACCACTGTGGTACTGAGGGGCTGGCGATGCAGGAGGTACCATTCCTATCTGCGACAGCCCCCTGACACACAGGTGCCCCGGTGTCCTGCCCGTGTGTAATCACATAACTACAAACACTTGCCCTCCGCACGCATCTGAGCGCTACAACAACTTCCCTATTTCCCGCTTCATGCTGCCTGCGAGCAGCTGCCATACACACCCCCTGTGGGGTCAGCAATTAGTTCCTATACACAGAATCTGCTAATGATGTGTTCTGAAAGTAAAACAGGCGGTGGGAATAACACCAACACTTCACCCTTTCCCTTATAGAGAACCTTTTCAGGGCTCCAAGAGAGCAGAGCAGACAAATCAGAGTCACAAACTTTAGGCTGTACCCAAAACACTCGAGCCACAGACGGAACAGCAATCAAAAAGACAGTGGTAAGACAGTCTGTGCCACCTGGGCTTCCCTCCTGCCTGGTCCTCTGCAAAATGGGGACAAGAGCCCCTGCAGGACATGTAGATGACTGTACAGAGGGGTAACAATGATGATGCCCACTTCAGCAAGCCCCAGGGTTTGCCAAGAGAGCCCAGTTGTACCAAGCACCTGCCTGTGTCAGAGTCCCGGTGCTGCCCAGTGCCACGGCAGGGCAAAGACACACCCAAGGCAACTGCTCAGCACTTCCCCACATACCTCGCTTCTCCTTCCTTGTCTGCACAAATTCTGAGCGCCGTAGGGCACTGGGAGCCGTCCGTCTGTAGAAGCTGTTTCGCTGCAGCGTGGAGCCCACCCTGTCTGCTTCCTTGGTCTCCTGGTCCCAGATCTGGCTCCAGTCTGGCCGGCCTGTGCGTACCCTTGAGCGCCCTGCTTGGCCGCTGCTCCTGGCTGGCATTCTGGGCCCTGAGGCTTCTTCTTCCAGCTCCCCACGGCCATCGTAGTCCATGTCCTGCATCTTGGACTGTGTGTAGCAGGTGCCTGACCCCAGGCTCACTCTACCATCTCCTGAGGACCAGACTGTAAGTGCAGAAGTTTCACAACTTCTGTCCAGATTGCTGTGGTCTAAAACATGGCCTTTGGGCTGCCTGTGCCACTGGAAGTCTTCTTGGTCTTCTTGGTACCTGCCACCTTTATACTGTCTTTCCTGCTCTCTATATGCCTCAGAGCCTCGATCCTCTCTATACCACTTTTCCCCTTCCCTATGTCCTTGATTGCTTCCATCCTCTCTATATGGCCTTCTCTTCCTATACTCTCCAGAGTCCCTCTCCTGCCTATACCACCTTTCCTTTTTCCCATAATGTCTTTCATCCTCACTGTAGTCCCTAGGATCCTTGTCCTCCTGATACCACTTTCCTCCCTCCCTATAGTCTCCAGGGCCTCTATCCTCTCCATACTGCCCTCCCCTCTCCCGATACTGCTCAGGTACTCTGTCCTCTCTGTATTGCCCTTCTCTTATCTCAGAACTGTAGTTTCTGTATTGAACGCCCTCCCTCGCATACGCCCTATAGTTTCTACCCTCTGTATCCCAACTTCTGCCTTCCCAAGCACCATCTGCTCTCCTGCAGTCCGTGTATTGGATATCTCCTTTCCAAAAACCTTCACAGTCTCCATCCATGCTCTGTCGGTCCACGGAGATGCCCTCCCCTCTTCTGTAACCGTCCCAGCTGCTGTCTGATCCCCGGCAGCCTGCGTACTGCCTCGTCGCCTTGGGTTTGTCATTGTGGCGAGCCTCACCGTGCAGCACGGCCACCCCAGCCACGTCCTCTCTCCGAACAGCACAACAGTCCTCATATTCCCAGCCAAGGTGTCGCAGCCTCCGCCTTGGATCCTCCGTGCTGTGTTTCATCCTGGCATAAGTGCACATAGCCCTGCTGGGGACAGTGCAGGTGCTGACTCCCTTTGCTACCTGCTCCCCAAGCCCAAGCCTGGGCTGATGCCGCTTCTCCGCTCCTCTCCAGTGCTCCCGTCCCAAGTGAGACGCAGGAGTCGCTTCCTGAAACCAGCCAGCGAGGGTATGAAGAGGCGCAGGCCCAATCGCTGCCAGCCCTTGGCTCCTCCACCTGCTGCCCAAAGTAATCAGTAACCAGCAAGAAGAGAGGCCGGGGCTGGGCAGGCTCTCACCGCCCAAACCGGCTCCGCAGCTTTGCCAAAGCCTCTCCGCAGGCCTCTCGGAGGCAGGGAAAAGGAGAGCACTGGAGCATGTGGAGCCCTGCCCTAAGACCATCATCCTCAGGGTAGGGAAACAGACTGTGTGTGTGTGAGACTGTGGGAAGCCACAAACCAGAGACGGGCTACCAGAGCTCCTTCCACTGCCTTCATCCTCCTGCTGGCAGGGAGGCTAAACAACGTGGTCTAGCAGAGGCTGGGCTCTGCTCCACGCCTCACTGGGAGAAACTTCAGGCTGCCCCTGGCTCAAACCTGACCCTGAGCCCATTCTTTTCCCAGCCCTCACCCACGTGTCCTGGGAAGAGCTAGAGATGAGCAGCTCCCTGCTTGCCAAAGCAGCCCCGAGCAGCGCCTACACAGTGCCATGCAGCCACAGCTGCCTGGTTCCATGCTCCAGGGTGAACGGTTGGTTCCCTTGCTGATAGGAACAGGCTTGAAGGGACTCCCAGTGTTACAGAGTCCAGTGCCAACAGGTAATAAAAGTTTCCAGAAGGTTACAGAAATACACACTCCAGTAACACCTCTCACTGCAGGGCACAAAATATTTTCAGTTTTTCATGCCAAACAGAGGAGATCCTATAAGAAACTGAAAGATGACCATAACACGCCCTAGACAGAAACCAGGAGATGTCATCCACATCTCCGGTTCTTGCAACACTTGTTAGGTACTCCCAGCCAGTGCTTCCAGCTGGCAGAAGACAAAAATAAAACCAATGGATCCTCCTACTCCAACTGCAGGAGGGCAAACACTAATTCTGCCCAAGCATGGTGATCAGCGAATCCCTGGTGTGCACCCAAGACATGCTAAAGAAGCAACCTGCAGATTTTAAATGAGTATTTTAGAAAACCACATACTTTCTGCTCTTTCTTTGGCTCCCCAAAGGACACACCAAAGGGCTGGATTCTCCCAAGATGATGCCAGCTGGTCAACACTTAGGGAAAACTTTTCTCCCTCCGGCATGCCTACAAGTGCTTCTTACGGTGGCAAGGCAGAGGCCACGCCTGAGGCATGGTGTAAACACGTTTTGCTGAGCTGATGTGTTACTGATCTGACTCACTGCACTGAAGCTGGGCTGGTGAGCCTGAGACATGTTCTCTGGCCACACTCAGATGTCGCAGGAGGGATGTGACAGAGCTTGGGTAGAGCATATCTTTATCACAGGATCAGAGAGGCTATTTACAAATCCTCAGGTCTCTTGAAGTGGTGAAAAATTCCCTAGGACCACCAAGGCGATAACTTGATGGGTAGGATGTCTCAGCATAGTGCGTTAGTTCCTGCCTGAAACTTCCAGTTCCAGTAGCCAGGAACAGGGCACAGGTTCTGCAGGATCCTTCCTCTCTCACGAAGCACTGGAACAGTAGGAGACATTTCCCAGCAAGACCCATCCTGTCAGAAATTTTTTCTTGAGACCCAACCTAGATTTTCCTCTTTTTACCTTGAAGTTGTTGAATCTAGCCTTTAAGCCTCCTCCCAAGCACATCTCTCTCATGCCACCGACGTGGAGGCTGTTTGTCACCCTGTCTCCCTGATGCACCCATACCAGCCTTCCTTCCCATGTGCTCTGCATCAGACACGATCCTGCAGCAAAGCGCCTGGGCTCCCCAGCACTGATTAAGCAGTGGGAGGATGGAGGCAATGAAGTCGGAGTGAGTAATCCCCAGGCGGGAGCTGGCATTTCACTGCACCTCCTGTGTGCAGTGCCCACATTTCCTGCACATGGTGGGTTTCGCTAACAGAACTGCAGTGTCAGAGCTCCCAGGAGAAGCTGGGGAAGAGACTGTGGGAGATGAATGTGCTCCTGTCTTTCCACTTTGTCTACTGTAATACCAAGTATAACGTAATTAGCAGTACTGATCTTCATATGGCATCTTTGGGTCTCAGATCCCAAATATGCTGATACAAACAGGGCAAATTCCTCCTCCCTGACTAATTTTTCTGGGCTGCAAAGACAAAAGACATCTTTTTCGCTTCAGACATGCTGCAATTTAAAGCTCTTTCTTGTTGTTACTGACAGTGCAGCATCATTTTACTGTCCTGACAGTCTGGACTCCAAGGATGGCAGAAGCACAGGGACAGGCTTTACTTTTGGGCCACTAACCCTGCCCACTCTGAACCTGCTGCTCACTCCCCTGTAGCTAAGAGGGTGTGAGACATGGAGGTTGAACCTGCAGCAGCTGCATTTTTGATAGAGAGCAAGGGCACACTGGAATAGATCAGATGAGGGCTCTGGATGCATGGTGGGGCTGGAAGAGATGAGAGCTAGAAGGAAATTGGAGTGGTGAAGGCCAGGGCTGAGGGATGCCCAGAAAATGACACCGTGGTTCTTTGAGGCAAAATCATGATGATTTGTACTGCAACAATACTTAACAAAACAACCACAATCGGGAATTAAAGAAGGAAACAAGGGACTGGCTCCAACAGTGCCTGTATGCAGCAGGAACCAACTGCACCCCTGAATCACCTCCATCCCACGCCGCTACAGACTCACCTCTCAGCTCCTGCAGCTCCACGCTGAGGCTCTCAATGTTGGAGTCACAGAAATCAAGGTTTTCCAGGGTCTCCACTCTCACCAGCTCATCCTGCTGCTCCTCCAGCATCAGGCTTAGTTCAGCACGGGTCTTGCCATAAGCCTCCAGGTCTCGCTCCACCTCTCCAATCCTTGTCAGCAGAATGGAGCAGGGGGAAGCTGATCCTGCCCGTGTCAAGTCTTCACACCCCTCCTCCACATGCTGCTCCTGGGCACTGGGCTGAAGCTGTGCAGGGACCACATTTTTCCGCTGGCTGCTTGATGGAGGCCGAGGTGCAGGCCGGGAAGGCTTGACTGAGAAGGACAGAGCCCTGCATTTGGGCACCTGGCCACCCAGTGTGTGCACAGGGGTTGATGCAAGGCTGCTGGGCCGAGGAGGGGGTGGCCTCAAGGCCTTCCTCCTCTCTGGCTGCCTTGAATGGGGGGCACACTCAGGTGACCCACGGACAATGTCCTTCTCAGAACTGTAGTCCAAGATCGAGAAGTGGCGGGAGACCTTGTCCTGCTCAGCGCCGGTACTCGACAGACTCTTCTCAAACTGCGCCAGCTGTTCTGTCAGTTTGGAGTCAAGGTCCGTGCAGCCATCCCCCTGCACTGCGAGCGGGTAGCATTCCCCCCAGCTGCCAGCCCACGTGTCCAGGCCCACCTGGGCACTTCCCAGGCTGGAGGAACAAGGTTTGGACTTCTCCTGTTGACTGTCCACCCAATCATCCAGATCCTGGGCACTGCTCTGGCTCTCCTGGGGCTCGGATGCTGCCCAGTTTTTAGAAGAAGAAATTGCCTGGCTCCTGTAAGGATCTGCAGGGGAGCAGGGAGCCTGCAGAGACACAGTGAGACTGTCTCCTTTATGCTCAGGCACGGCAGGAGTCTCTGAGTTTCCTGGGGAGGCTGAAATGGTCCCCCTAGGCTCCAGCTCACCTGTTTCAACAGGCCGGCTGCCCCACTGGGGAGGCAGCTGAGCAGAGGGGAAAAGGCCATTGACTGTCTTTGTGTGGTCAAAGGGGAGGGAGTCCTCTGTACCTTTGGGACATGGCCCTTGGTGTCCCGTGCTGGGAAGGGTCTGATGCTCTCTTAAGTCAGTGTCAAGAGGATCCTCTGATCTTCCTGCCTTGCGAGACGAAGCGGTGTCAGGCTCAGGGTGTGCAGCTGAACCACCCTCGTTTTCTCTTCCATCTTTTCCTGGCAAGGGAAGAGCATCGGAGCAGGTGCTTTCTGGGTCTTGATGGACAGTCACTCCACGGCTGCCTCCACCTTGGGGATCCCTGGCACCTGCTTTTTCTTCGCAAGCCTCAGAGGCTTCCAGCCTCACGAATCTGTGTGGAAAGATGCCACGTTTCCCCCTCAGCTCCCCCTCAAGCCATCCATCCTCCAGAATGCCTACAATCCGAATTCTGTCACCCACATCAAAATCCAGTTCCTTGGTCTCCAGGGCTTGGAACTGATAGAGGGCAACACCGTAAGTGCTCCCTGGCTCCTCCTCCTCCTTGGGGGACATCTCCACTGTCCCATTGGTATCACAAGTCCCTGTAAGCTCTGGATCCACTGAGATTCCTGTTGCTCGGAGAGGAGTAAGCAGCTCCACAAACCCCTCTGGGAAGATACCCCTGCGGCCTCTGAGCTCGCCTTCAAACCAGCCAGGCTCTGACACACCAACAATGTTGATCACATCGCCTTCCCTGAAGTCCAGTTCCTCCTCCAGCTGAGCAGACAGGTCCATCAGGGCCCGCGCTTGGCCCAGTGAGTAAGCAGGGACCTCCAGGAGAGTGCTCTGGGACAGCTGACGGCTCCGAACTGAAAGGCACAGCTCCCTCACACATGATGAGGGGAAAAAGCCCTTGGAACCCCAGCTGCTTCGGCCCTGGAGCCAGCTGGAAGCCAGGGACCCTCCCAGGATCACCAGGTCTCCTGCAGGGAATGAGACACACTAGTTCAAATCTGCCCTCCTGATTGCTTCCCACCTCTGATTCTAGCCTCTTTGTGGCCTTCCTGGTTGTGGGTAAGGCCTGGCACTGTGCACAGAGTGCAGCATATACTGGGGATGTGCAAGAGAGCAGAACGGGGCTAAGGCCTGAAGCATTGGCAACGTCTTGCATGCATGCATCTAAGATACACAGTTTTGGCTTCAAAGCCATGAAAGTGCACCAAAGCTTTGATAATTCCTCCGAATACAAGTCTAAGATTTGGGGATTAGAGGGCAGTTAAAAGGCAGCTGTAAGTTTACTATGATGCAACGACTCTAATTTTTGGAATTTCATGAGTAATCATGAAATCATGAGAAATCAGTATCAGAGTGGCAAAAGCCCAAAGCTCCATGGTGGATTTGACATGACCCATGTTATGAGGTATTAGAAGACTTCTTGTCTCTCCTGCCACTCTAGGCAGGATGCTGTGACTAGTTTCATGCTTCCAGGGGAACAGTGAGGGCTTTGAGATGCAAAGTAAAGGAAGGGAATGGAGATTACCTCTCTGCAACGACAAACTCCCTGGCTCTTGAGACGTGAAGTCACTGGTACAGACAAATAGTTTTTCTCCCTGCTTCAGAGGGGGGATATCCACAGGTTCCACAAAGCTGCTAGGAAACTGCCCTAAAATGAGAAGCAGTTGTCAGCAATGAGTCTTTCCTGTAGCCCACTCCCACCATTCCCTCCACCCTCCTTCCAGATTTTAGGATCTATTAATCTCTTGCTAAAGGAAAATAACCAGCTACCCAGGGTGCTCCAATAACATAGTGGAATGAAGCTGGGAGTCAGGCATTCCTGAGGTTTTAAATGCTTAAGAGCTAACAGAGAACAAAAAGCTTTGTGCCCTCGGCTCACTCTAGGCAACCAACAGACTGTGCTCATTACTGGGACTGTGCCATCAGCACAGAGTTTCTGGGAGCAGACATACTAGGCTTTCTCTGCTTCCACTGCTTGCTTCCCAACTCAGAGCCATAATGAGGACTGAGAGTGCTCAATGACAAGACCAGTGTCTTGTGACTGGGCACATCCACCTGGAGCTCCTCACTCTGTAAGGTTTGGCTCCTGTGTCACCTTAGAGCAGAAGTCATGCCACCACATCTGGGATGGCCATGTCACAGGCTCTGTTACAGCTTCAGTGCTGCTGAAGTTCCAGGGACCTTCACCACTTTATCATCTCTGTGAGCCTATTTCACCATGGCTGGATGCCCAGCTGTTATGAGCAGGCCACAGCCAGACAGGGCAGTGCACACTTGTTTGCCATAACAAGATACCACTCAGCTACTAATTTCAGTCCCTGGAGCACAGGATGTGGCAGAGTCCAATGCAAAGGCCACTAAAAATGCCATTCCTATCTTTTATAATTTGTGGCAAGGAGATATGATGGAGTATGGGCTAGTAGCACTTCCAGCATTCACTCTTGATGACTCAATATGGCATCGACATTCTCCAATAAAACCTGAAGACACCGTATTCTAGACACCCAGAGCTTTACACTGGGTCTAGGCAGTTTGGCATCTGCTGTCATTAACCTGAGGTGCAACCAGCAGCCCAGAGGCTGGGAGCATCAGTGACTTCCTTCAGTTTTAACCAACCCTATCTCTTTTTCTATGTCTTAGATTCCTGCTCTGTACATGGAAATAACCTAAAACTGCTAGAAAGGGAGTCATGGAGCTACATTAATTATTCCCCACAGAGCACTGAGCATTATTGGTAGGCTGCAGCACATCCACAGCTTCTATTCAAAAGTGCTTTTCCAACTTCTTACAACTTTATCTTGGAAAACTGGGTAGAAAAGTACAGCTGTTCCAAGGGAAAGCAGGAATGCAAGTGCATTTTGAGTTAAAGGGCATTAAAAACCATTTGGTTTGACCTTCTTAATCTTTGAGCTGTGACACACATCTGTTTATTATTCCTTAATAGCTTCATCTTTCTGAGAACAAGCACAACACTTATGCTGGGAGACAAAACTGTGGTGAAGTAGATACTGGCGACTTCTGCAGAAGTAATCTGTGCCCAGTGATTTCAACAGCAGCAGCAGCATCAGGCACGCATTAACTCAATGCCACTTATCAGCTATGTGGAGCACAGGAGAAAAGTCCTCTTCTCTGCCTTTGCTCCTGTTCATCTTTAGTCAGAAGACAGCTCAAGGCTGCTAGCAGAGCCCAGTCTGCTGCTGCAATAGCAGCCCCATCTCCGTGGCCAGGGATGAAACTCCAGTCCTGTCCTCAGGCTGAAGACAGAGTCAGGCTTATGCTCTGAAGTGGCCTGGTTTTCATCTCCTGGAGAGCTCTCATATCCTCTCAACATCTGTATTAAGATGACAAAGAGCTGCTTAAACAGGGACTATGAGACTCTTAAGTGTTTCACTAAGAGTGTTTTGCTGCTTCCAAAGTTTCTTATATCCCTCCAGAAGTTTGAGACTTTCACATTACTTCAGGCACACAGATATTGATGGCAGCTTGTGCAGAAAAATGCTTTAAAGTGGAAGGGAGGAAGCAAGGCTGAGTCAGAGGGCTTGGAGGGACATATGGACACTGTCACTGCATCTCCCACTGACTTGTCCTGATGGGGTCACTTGCTGTTGATGCATTTCCTCTGACTGCATCTGTTTCCTCTCTCCCCTTCCACTGCCACAGCAGGTCAGTGCACAAACTACCCAGGAAATGGGCTGTCCCACCACACACGACAGAGCACTTAGTATTATGAAGCTCTCATCTCCTCCAGAACTGACACTCCAGTAATCTCTCTCAAAAAATAAATGAGCTGTCTGAATAGTTGACACAAAGATGGCAGGAGACCAGTGGCAGAGAACCTGCGCCCTCAGTCCCAAGCAAAGTCGCTTGAATGATTAAGTAAAATATATCTGATCCTGCGCAGTGCTGGCAGAGGGAAAGTGCGCTCATAGGGTGGGTGTTTAGCTGGGACATCTATAGGTCCAGCCGCAGGCATTTACAGTTCTCACCAGCTCTTACCTGTGACACCCTCCTTCTTGCCAAGGAGCCAGAACTCATCCACCACATCCAGCACCTCGATGACATCTCCCACGAAGAGGGGCAGCTCCTCAGAGACGCTGGGACAGAAATCAAAGACTGCTCGTACCACGGAGCCAGCCTCCATTGCGTAAGGTCTGAAGGCAGAGATGTACCTAAGGCTGAGACACAGCAGCAAGTTTGTTAGCAGTCAGAAACATCTGAAATTATCATGTATAAGCTCAGAAAGTAAAATTCTTCCCGAGCACAAGAGGCAAGTACAGTGCAAAGGGGTCCTGGCTGAGACTCCTTGCCACATGAAGCATGCCGCAGGAGCCAAGGGTCTCGAGCAATGCAGCCCCCATGGTCTAACCTGCCTTGTCCAGCCCCTTTGGCTGTCTCCACGGGGACACGTGTTTGTGCTACAGTAGGGGGAGAAGCAGCAAGAAAATTGGAAGTGAATTCCCGTCAGGAAGGAAGCAAGAGGAGGAGAGGAAGCTCAGTGCTTCCCTTACATGCACGGCATGGCCCTGAGCCCACCAAGGCTGGGTGGGCAGATAGCACCACTCACTTGCACGGTCTCACCATGCATGCTCTGATGGGATGGGCACAGGCATCCCCCTCCTCACGCTACCACTGAGGGCCCCAGAACCACGTGCTGAAGCAACGTCTGCCCAGCAACAGAAGAGGCACAAAGTCCACTCAGGCAAGCTCACCCCACCACCCTCTTCCACACCAGTGAACTCTTCCCATATCCACTTGGGCTGACCCAGCCTAGGTATCCTCAGACCTAGCTGGAAATGATCCTTCTGCCTTCTAGGTACCAGGCTCAGCCATCCCCTGGGAAGCCTCACCATAGCACTTGGCAGAAGCCAGGCTGAGATGAGGGTGCAGACTCCGTACAAGGCTCTGGGAGCCAAGGCTGAAATTCCCCGTCAGGGGACCAGAAGGCAGGCAAAGACGTCCCCATCAAGGGCTATGTCCTGGATTCCCCCTTCCTCTGGAAGCAGCTGCTGAGCCAGGACACTTTTCTGTATCATCTTTGCTTTATACCAAGCAGCTTCACCATCGAGGCAATACACTGCATCAGAGCAGCAGCAGTCCCACAGCTTCAGCTGCTCCTTTCTCTCTTCCCAGATCCCCTGGGAGGGGAACTGAAAAGTGCATCCATCCAAGACAAGCAGGAACTCTTAAGATTATTTCTCAACACCTGCGCCAGTTAATGCTTTGCTTCACCTTCCTTTCCCACTGCAATTATGGGCAGAGCACGGCACTGCCGACACCTCTCAGAGGTGCATTCAGGTTCCTGCCCTCTGCGATGCCAGGATGTCAGCATCCTCTCCACCAGCCCCCACAACACAGGCTGCTTTCCTCCCACATCACAGAGTTCCTGCTCTGTCTGCTCAGACAAAACTTCCCTGCAATGGGACTCAACCTCCGATGTTCCCAAAGTGCCTCTACAGGCACCATGAACAGTCATCCTCCAAGCACTGCCCAGCCAGTGATACCCACCTCATACTCTGCATGGCTTGTCAAGCCGTCCTGCGTAGCTATCAGCACAAAGAGCACTGTGACCACACATACCAACACCCAAAGTGAACACATGGGGCCCTCAGGGCCCAAATTTCTCCACGCAGCTGCGCACAGCCCACCTGAGCCCCGGAGAGTCAGGAAGAGGGGAAGCTATCACAGGGAGGAGAAAAACATCCCCGCTGACGAGGTGCAGCCAACTTCCAGAGACAGTGCCAGTGGGGATCCAGCCAGAGAAAGGCTTTCTGCTGACGGGACCGCTCTGTTTATCCAGTTCGACTCACCTCCTGGGAACAAAGCGGGTTTGTACTCTGCAGGAACAGCTTCCTCAGCATGTCCCTCCCAAGCCCCAGCCGTGCCCCTGCTGCAGCCAGCACACTGAGCCCCAGGCCCTGGCCACCCTCACCTCTGCTGTCCAGCTCCTCACTCTTATTGCTCTCCACTGCCCTCCCAGTAGCACGTGGGCTCCTTGGGGCACAGACTGTCCCTTTGTCACCAGCATTATGCTGCCTGTACAAACAAAGAGCCCAATATCCAGCAGCCGACAGCACTTTGCCACTAAAAAGAGATGAATGGACTGGAGTGAATCAGGAGCACAAAGAGCTGCAGTTCAGGGTAGCAGGAACCTACTGAGGCAGAAGGAGTAACAGTATTACAAACATGACCATGTGGAGCAGG
>WEIS01322708.1:0-12655 GCA_013389965.1 Todus mexicanus | reverse complement strand
CCTGCCGACCAGTAACCCTGTGCTCCCCAGCTGTACCAACAGCGAAGTGGGACTGACGCCCACCCAGACCCCGCACACAGAGCTCTGGGAAAACAGATCAAAACCAGTGAGGGGCTCCAAGTGGATTTTTCCCCCCCCATTTTTCTTCTATTTCCTCCTTCCTCTGGAGATAGTCTAAGGCACGTAAGTGCGTTTGGTTGTGGCAAAGTTCTTCAAGAAGAATACAATCTACAAGGAGCTGGGCAGTGCCCTCCCTCTCCAAAATGAGACTAACCAGGTGCTGCCGCCCTCACGTGAGGAGAGCAAGGGCAGGAGCCGAGGGCAGGAGAGGGACCGAGGTGACCCGTGGCCAGTGCTCTTGTACAGGTGTTCTGAAGCATCCAGGTCTCAAGTGCAACCTGGGGAAGGCTGGAGTCATCTTTATCAAGGGGGGTTCCTGCACACACCTCCTACGCGCAGATGGCAGAGCACTGCCCCAGAAGGACAGTGAGGTTGCGGAGAGTATAAGGGAGGTGCTCTACAGATGCACATTCCTGCAGGCAGCAAGAGATAACTCCATAGCCTCAACTGTGTACTCAGCACACCACGATTTGGGGGGCAAAGGCACAAATCTTTGTATTAGAGACAGGAGGGATGACTTGCCACAACAGACGTGTTGTTAGAGCGGACGAAAGACATCGCGACCTGTTAAGGCCTTACAAAGAACATGCCCTCGTTGCCCTGGACACTGCAATTGTGGTCACGGTTTATCTCAGACTTTGTCCACACCAGGCTGTGTCATGCGGGTTAAAGCTGTTTGCAGTAGGACGGGAGATGGGGAAGGTTTTTGGTTAGTTGGTGCATTCGGTTTTGCCAGGCTTTTCCTAAGCCTTGTGGTTGGGCAACACACCCGCTGCATCCAGAGCTTGCTCTTGCTCCCTGCTCCCTGGTTAGACTTTCACACCCTTCCATCACATACCGGACGTGTATCTCAATGCATGGTCAAAAATCCAGGTCCCTGAATATCGATTTCGCGTATATCCAACGGGAGAGCCACGTTCCACTGCTTTTCCATCTAAATTGTGCAAAGAGAAATCAGAAAAAAGCCCTTAAAGTGGATGCATTTCCAAAGAATAATGATGGCTGAAGCCTATTATAAATTGCCAAGCCCCATCTGTCCCTGTGGCTTGTTAACAAGATGTCAGAGGTCACACAGAGTTTCTTAAGCCTTCTACAGCACTATTTTCTTTGGTCTAACAAGGGAAAATCCAAAGTGCTCTTGAATTACATATGCTGAGCAGCTCAGTAACTGAGACATCAGCATCACGGCATGAACCAAGCATGTGGACTGGAGATTGAGAGCCTCAGAGCAGAAGGATTCTCTCTTCATTTTGTCTCAGAAACATCTCTGATTTAATGCATTACTTGAAAAATCCTCTCCAAAATATTTCTCGTAAAGCACAGACCAGACTCAGAGCTTAAGTAGTCTTGTATAAAACTTCTCCTGATCGACTCGGAGATAACTCAGTCCTCCAAAACACAAACACTGACTTGATGATATTCCCAGCCATTATAAAATGATCTGCATTGGCCAAATAGTCTCTCTCCTTTTCTCCTGATTTACAACACAAGTGCCTCTCCTTCCTAGCCAGCTTCATGGTGGACTTCTCTGCCTTTTTGCCCTGACACTCCTGCCCTGAGAAATGTTAATGTACTGCAGCTCTTCAAATGACCCTGGCCCAAGGCCAGCACGTGAAGCTAGGAAGAAAAAAGAAGAAAAGATCAGGAATTATCGTGTCTCAGAGTTGTGCGGGGTGAGAAACACCCCACCTACGAGGCAAGGAGACCTGGGAGAACCATGGGGGCACAGGTTGGTGGAGGGGGTGGAGAGCGGGATCCGCAGCAGCAGTACCAGTCTGACACAGGGATGCAGCCACCCGCTCCGATGGCTTTCTGTGCTTGGAATGCCCGAAGTGGGACCCTGCGGGGCTTGCAAGACTTCTGTGGAAAAGCAAACGAAAGGGCAACGGTCCAAACCCACCAACATCAGCATCGGCTCTTTGGGTGGGGGACTGCAGCCGCTGCCACCACCCACCCTGCTCCACTGCAGCCACTTCCAACCATCATGGGGCTTGGGCTGTTCCAAACAGCGCCTAGAGGAGTCCAAAGTGCAGGGCGAGATGTGGACCAGTAACCAAACCGGAGGCAGCACACACAGTAATTTGACAAAACACTACAAGCAAAGAGCAGCAACTGAGCTGGGAATCCCGGTTACAAATTGCTCCAAGTAACAACTAAAAATATAACTACAGTGTTCTCCTGCAGATGTGTGACTCAGAAACAAGACATAAATCTTCTCATGCGAACTCGGCCCAGTCCCGGAGCTGGGCCCCGCAGGAACACCGTCTGTCACCTGGAGCCACGTCTGCCCCGAAGCCTTCAGCACCGCGGTCCCGGCTCAGGCAAAACATCCCCCCTTTAACTGCCCGTCCCCAGCTCACCATGAAAGGGCACAGGCTGGGGATTGGCATTTCTATGCAAGGGAGAGGGATCCATTTACTCCTGATTCACCACTTCATCTTGCATCATGAATTACTATAAAAAATAACACCTCCAATCTCAGCTTCCCTGATGGAGGTGAATAAAACCCTGCTGAAGCCTTGCTTTTCTGCACGGCTGAAGTGATTCAGACACGGGGCTACCTGACCACATCGCCAGAAAGGCTTCAAGGAGAAAAACTCCTGGAAGCACCAGCGAGCAGCAGCAGAGAGCATGAAGCTGTCACTCTGGAGGCACCAGCGTTATCAGCTCTTCACCATCTTGGGCTGTCCCAGAGCTCCAGCCGACAGGGCCAGCGAAGCAGCAGGCCCGGGACAGCTCTTGGGCGAGTTATGCCAATGTCTGCAGCAAGGAAATAGGGCCTGTCTGTGGCTTCTGCAGGGGACGGAAGGGACCAGAAGAACTGACTGGGAGCCAGTTAGAGAAACCACAAGGAACTGATATCTGGGCACCACGGTCAGTCCACACAGGGCGCAGTATTTGGTGGCCAAACAGGAAAGTTATTCAGAGCCACCTCCCCAACACACCAGAGTTCTGTGAATGGCGGATGAATAGGGGCACTTACAGGGCTCTTTGCACAAAGGAATCGGCCGCCAACTGCCAATCGCCTCAGGACCAAGTTGCCTTTAAAGGAACCCAGCACGAGGCTATAAAATAACAAATTGGACGCACATTTCATTTGAAAGGCCCTTCTGGAGAGAAGCTCTCCAGTTTGCTTTCTACAGCTTTCAACCACCAGTTGTTAACTAGTAAATAGCTCTCTGTCCCTCTCTCCATGGTGCCTACACATCGAATCGCGTCCCCCCTCACCCCAGCCTGTCCCCAGCACTCTCCATAGGTACCACAGGATGGTGCACACCCACGTTAGCCAACAGCAACAGCCTCTTCACTTTGCACAACAACACAGGCAGCTCAGGGAACATCATCGGCAGAACAGCTGCAGCCATGGGGAGAAGAGGGTCCTGCATGGCAACCGCCCAAGCTACAGACGCCTCCATCAAGGGCTGGTGACTAGAGCTGAAGGAGAAGCTCCAACTGCCTCTAATCAGCAGCAGTCTCTCCGCCCATCCCTCCTGGGGTGCCGAGTTCTCCTCCACATTTCAGGGTTGCCCATGCAGTGATCAACCTCTCAAGAGTTGTGAGGACACAAAAGCTCTGAATATACACAGAGACTGTCTTCCAAATTGTCAGATCTTTAAGTTGGAACCAGTTACGGACTTTCTAGTTATAGACTTTTTCTAGATGTCTCTCATTGCATAAACAGCAGTGATCTCCCACCCTGCCATTCTTAGTAGCTGTCCTGCTGGGGAAGGAAGGACAGGCAGGACAATGATGCTCCCAGCTAGTGACACCCTTCAGAGTTTCCTTCAAACAGTGTGGACAATGATAAAGCAAAAACCAGGAGAAAATCTTAACATCAATACTTCTTTTATCTCCCCTTGCAAGACAAATCAACCCCAACAGCAACACTAGGCAGCTCAAATTAGCCTTATCCTGAGTCCCTGAAGGGAAACATGATCCAACTTCTTCTCTTTACCAGCAACGTTCTTTGGCTCTCAGAGTCACTGCTGGGATCTGCTCTATGTTGGAGCCAACAGAAGAGTCTCTTCAGCAAGACTGGTGCCTCCCCAGGATCTCCAGAAGGAGAGGCTCTCCAGAGGAGAGGCTGATGTTCACAGAAAAAAAGAAAAAGCTTTTTCTTGTCACAGCTTGAGGTGAGGTGGGGATAGGAAGTACTGTTTTGGAAGTGGCACACCACAGCCAGCCAGAGGTCAAAATTACTCCTATAATGTTACTGGCAATCAGAAAAGCAAACGAACAGTGGCCTGTAAAACCTGGGATTGAGGCAGATCTCAGAAGGCATCTGCCTTCCTCAAAGCAACTTTCCTCAGAACATTTCCACTGTTCCTCAGGCTTTTCTCCTGACCTCTCCTCACCTACACCCACCATACCTACTGCCAGCTCTGGGGTCACCATCGATTTTACACGACTGACGGACAAGCCATTTAATGTATCCAAAGAAGATAATAAGCTATTTCTTACAGTTACCCTGGTCTTGGTTGAGTCCTTAGGGGTGACCAGATTCAAATGGATAAAGAAAGTTAAGAGAAGGTCAATAATCCTCAGCCAGGACCCTGAGATTTGATGTGCACCTTGGCTCTGGTCCCTCCAACAGGGCAGAGTTTCCACTGCCAGCTCTCCAGAGCTTCGTTCCTCTCCCCACACCACGGACTCAGGGAACCGACTGATGGGGTGCGTTATCCCACAGCTTACCAAGCGTCTGCTGGTTGCGGACCCCACCTATGACCACGCAGATCTCCGCAGGCACGTCTCCCGGCCCATCTTTTACGTTCTTCTTGGAATCTTTGGTGTCATCCTGCCAGATCACCTCTTCGATATAGTCATCTGGTACCTCTGTTTTCACTTTCACCTCAGTCATCATTCCAGTCTCTTCACTGGGTGAGGACTGAGATGTCACCGAGTCGGAGCCCTCTGGTTTCGGGCTCCGCGGGCTCCTCTTCGAACACTCCCTGAATGGGGGGAAAAGAGGAGAAAACATGAATCCTCGTGGTCAGGTGCTCACCTTCTCATTACGAGGACCTAATTAAAGGCATTTTTGTTTAATGCAATTTATTTAAAATAAGTATGGGTAGGAATCTGTGTCTGTCATATATGGTTAAGTAGTTAAAATTTAACCAGACAGAAGTCATAAAACCATTTGCTATTAATGAAAGTCACCTTAATCACCACAAACAGCCGCAGCAGTCACAGACTGGACCAGGAAACAAGAGCTCCTAGCAGAGCAGTAACACAACTCCAGCAGACCTGACATCAAGTATCACGCCAAGACTATTCCGTACATGCTGAGGAGACACCACATTCTCCTGACATTTTTAATTTGGAGCTTTCTCCACCTTCATACACTTCTCTATGGGTTCATCTGCCACCGTATCCTCTCTTTTAGCCCTTCAAAGCAGCCTAACTCTCATCCCATGGTATTCATACGGCCTTATTTACCATACGTGGTGATGATCAAAGGGGATCATAGGTAGTATAATGGTATTTAGAGAGACTATTATATTATGGATGGGTCTGAGTATCAAAGATGACAGAGAAAGCGTGATGGGTGAAGAAAGGCAGACAGAAGGAAGGAGGGGTCCAGTGTATTTAGAAACAGATGAAGGAAATAGTGTTTTCATCTTGGAAGGAGAAAGCTGGGAATTCATGGGAGAAAACAATCTAAATAAACAAATATTCGAAGCCCTTTAAGAAAAGAAAAGGAAACTGGACCCCCTAAAGCTGTAAACCAACATCAGTGAGTGATACTGTGGCAAAAGGCAGAGCGGTTTTGAGCAAGACAGACAAGGACCAGGTAACAACGCAGAATGTAGAGCCTCTCCTAAACATACCATCCCACTGCTCATTACAGGCTCGCTGTTTTTGAGACTGGTTATTAATAAATGCCAACCTGCAATGCAAAGATGAAATAATTGCTGGTTCAGTCTGTGCAGAAACTGGAAGAATTACATATATAACAATAGCTTAGACTACCCAGAAACAGGTGAGATATTTAGAGTCATGTAAACACTGGGAACAGCCAAAGGTGTTTGAAAATGTTGAAAGCAGAAGTAATAGACAAAAATTAAGTGAAAAATAGGCTGAGCTTATGGATGAGAGTTATTAGACCATGCAACAGTGCAAGAGAAGGAAATCCCACTGCTTGGAATATCATAGAGAGTCAGAACAAAGTATGAATTAAAATGCTAGAAAAGGAACACCTGCAAAGGTTTCTGATACTGGTTATGGAGCTGGTAGAGAAATCAAAACGCTGCAGCTGAAGGCGAACGTACCCAGTGGATAATCCTGGGAGGATGGAGATGAGAGGAGTAGACGAACGAAGAGAAGAATCTTCTGCAATAATTACTGCCCAACCTCCCACGCGGACATGTAGTTGCTATTTCAAAATGGGTCAGTCACATCCTCTCGCCAGATATTTTATTATTCATCCCTTCATTCTCATTATGGAATGAAATGTACAATTAATAGCCCCTAAACAGCGAGAATTAGCTTCGCCTTGCCTCCCTACTCATTCCCGTCCTCCTCACACACACTCCCCCTGCCACGCTCCCAAATCATACACGGCTTTTACAACTGAGAAAGATGAATAAAGACAGAGAAATTGTGGTTGAAAACGGGACGATCTTTATGGTAATATTATTGGATGTCCAATAAGTCCATCAATCTCACCCGACTGCGGCGTGGCTCAGCACCCGTTCCAAAGCTGAGGGAAAGCGAGCAGCCAGGAGCACAAGCACAAACCATGCAGCACTCAGAGAGGGGCAGGACTCATTGCAAATCAATCAGACTGAGAAGGTGTGAAATGACAAACACGGAGAAAGGGAAAAACCATCCCTCCTTGTGCAAGGACAGTGGAGGAAGATCAAAATCAATCCAGCGTGATTCCCACTGGTAGGCAGAAAGGTGAAAGCAGCCAGTGGAGCTCTGCACCTCAAGCAAAGGCAAAATGCCTCGGTTATAGATGGCACAGAGACCTGCGCTTGCCAATCCCGGACATAAAAATCAATGCAGCAGCCAAGTGATGTGGAATTAAAAGCTAATACAGCTCACGGTGAGGCTAAAGATACGGCTTACTGAGGAGATTATAAATGGAGTAAGAATACGAGAGACCTTCTGATGCTGCCTGGCTTTGTATCGCGTCACGTTTGGATAGAAAACAAATCAGCAGGACACAGCACGAAGCAACACATGGGCCACGGGCTGCGAGGCAGAATGCTGTCCTCAATGTGTACCGCTCCTGAGCAGAGGTGTGTCCACAGGGCCTCCGAAATGGCTGATGTGGAACAGAGTTATTAATGCTCTGGAATTCAATTCAACATCACGGTTCCTAAAAACGATGGGTGAGCCATGGATGGGTGGAGAGCAATGACCGTGAAAGAGACACCAACAAGAGAGGATCCATCGCTCCCCAAGCTGGCTCTGCCCAAGCTGAGCAGTTGTAGCATAGTCAAACATGCCCAGGAATGTGGCTGCACCCAGGAACAGCACCCAGGTGCTCAGCTGCGATGCCAGCGGGCAGGTCACGCAGAGCCACGCTCTGACCCAAAGGACTAAGGCAGTTTTCAGATATACGCGCCTGAGATAGAACTAGCAGGAAATTTTCTCCCTCTGTGAAGCCGCGATGAAGCCAGTCCCAGTGCGCCGCAGACCGACTGAGTGTCCTCAGTTTTAAAAGGTGAATAGAAAAGCTGGAGATGGTTCAAAAAAGGTACTGAAATGGTGCGAGATCTGGAAAAGACACTTTATGACTTAGTGAGACCAAACATCTTCAAACCGTTTCTTGCGCCAAGAGGAAGACAGAGATGATCTGATTGCAGCATATTACCATCTTCATGGGGAGAAAATACCATCTTTCCTTAATTTGGCAGGGAAGAGTAGAGTACAAGCTCATTGCTAGAAGCTGGAACCAGCTCAAATGAGGCATAAAATATTAGCATGGATGGTGGTCCATTAAACAACCACTTTTCAAAGGATGTGCTCAGGGAGAACAAATCTCTCCAAGTCTTCAAACCCAGAGTCTCCAGATCTGGCTGGCCCCAGGTTTCTGGGCTCAGCCCACATGTGTGCTGGCCAGACTTCGTGGCTTGAAGCTGTAGGAATAGATAAATTATTAGACCAGATCCATGGACCCTCAAAAACTTTGCTCTTCACACTTGCTGACTTTCTGGATCTCTCTCTGCCCAGCAGGTAACCTTCCGTCCAGGCTGTCTGCTCTTAGGTGGGACCTAAACCTGCAAATACTAATTGAAAGTAACGCTGCTCCTCTGACATTGCCCTGTGTGTTCTCAGCCTGAGCTGGTCCTTGGGGGACAGAAGGACACCGGCCTCACATATTTCAGCAGCTCTCAGTTCACAGTAGAGAAGCCTTGAAAGGAGTTTGCAGGTCCTCTCATAAACAACATAAGCAAAACCATAAAAGACACAGCACCACTGGATTTTTACCACAGTCTTACAACAAACAGCTCTCTGACTTCAGGTACTTTCTAGGTGAGAAGCAAGCTGCAACCAGCGGATGTACCCAGGTTAGAGAACAGGTTCAGACGTACCCGCTGCATGTGCCAGGGAGGTGAAACCACAGCCCCGCAATGAGCAGCAGGCACAAGGCCAGGCCCTGCTCAGGGACCCTCCACAGAGCTCCACACAGACCCACGGCCCTTGCCCATCCCAGGGAAAGGGCTCCATGGTTTGGAAAAGGGAATAAAGTATCTATAAAAATAAGCCTGCATATACATATGTGTTTGTATACACACATACACACACATGTACCTGCATATATACATATCAGAAGGGCTGATACTCCCATCTCCAGCAGCATCCCCTGGTCACACCCAGCTCCCACCCCTTTCTGCCAGGGCAGCCCCAGGATGAACATTCTCTGCTGACACCCTGAGGTGCCAGCGTTTTATTGCATGAGCCAGATCCTGTTTCACAGTGTCCCAGCATCCAGACGGCGCAAGCCAAAGTGCAGAAGCCCCATCCCCGAATGCAGGCTTTGTTCTTGACCTGCACCAGGCTGCAGTCAGCCCCACATCACCTGAGAGCAGTTTGAACTACCTTCTTCACTGCTGTTTTGCTGAAGAAGAGCTGTCTCCTTATGTCACTATTTCTTAACTCGGAGATTTTCTAGCCACTGGCTGAGGTCAAGCTTTAGCCAAAGTTCAACACCAGACTGCCTCCAGCTCAATGTCCAGAGGAACACTGCGGCTTTGCAGAATACCTTAAAATAAATATAATCCAACAGAAACACAGTCCCAGCCCTCCTTCCTTCTCTGGATGTGCTGTACAGGGGACAGAGGAGCCAGAAGACTCTGATTGCTTCATATGACGCATGAGAGGGGCATCACCAGCTGCTGATAAGAGCAGGTGAAGGTGATGGACCCCTCCTACCCTCCCTGCACGTGGAGAACATCTTCCTCATCTCCATCCTTACAGCCTCCAAAGGACTGACAGACAGACTACACAGGAGAACTTGTCTAAGGACTACAGAACAAGGTCCTGGCAGGCAATGGGATCAACTCTTACTGGCCTCCTGCTACCTGTGACAGACTGAGCGCACAAAAACTCACTCGGTGCCTCTAATGGGGACTACACGGCTCTGGAGAGAAGGGGTTGGCAGCAAGGGTGGAAGACAGCTCTCCCAGCAAGAACCAGCAGCACTCTCTTCTGGTCCCACATGAAATCCAGTTAGTGCTCCTGTGGCTAGAGCAAAACTAGGATCAGTCCAGACTACTTGGGTCTGCAGCTCAGTTACCCAGTTTGCTGCGGTGATGCTGTGCCCACCTGGGTGTGACTGTCCCCAGGGGCCAGGGGGGCCAGGCGGGAGGAACGATTCTCATGTGACAGCAGAGTTTGAAGCCTCCTGGCTTGGCCGGGGGAACAGCACTAACGTCACAGAGCAAAATGGGAAAAAAATGAACTTACCAACACTGGAACACTACAGACAGGGTGAAGAGAGGAACAGGCACAGCCACAGTGGAACCAGGTTTCACCTCGAAGACAGCATTCCCCAGTCTCCATCAAGCACCGCATCAAACCAGGAGGGAACACATACACTGACCCAGAGAGGGGATCCAGTAAAGCATCATTTCTTTAGGCCTCACTTTGGTCTTCAGACATTGCATCCCTTGCCTGTGATGCTGCACTGGCTCAGTGAGGCGCCAAACTTTGCCTCCCCTGCTTCTGAGCAGCACAAAGAGCCTCCAACTAGAGATGAGGATAAAGCAGCAGGAGATCCAGAACACACTTCTCCAGAAATTCCCCAAGAGCCACCACGCTGCCTGGCAGAGGGAAGACCAGACCTGGGTCTGCTATTCCTCACCCACTTGTAGCATTGCTCGAGATGATGCACAACTGCCAGAAAGATGCCAAGAAGAGGAGTAAGAACAAGAGTGAATTTTCAGTTCTGCTAATCCCCAGGCTGGAAGCAAATCATACTGGGCTTGGGTAGGGGCACGCAGAGAGGACTAGGCAGCTTCCGAGACATCAGCTAAGTATCACTACGTGTTCCTGGAAGGAGAAGTACTCCCGAACATGAACCATAGGTGACCACATCTTGGAGCATGATGATCATGAGGCACAGAGCTCACACTGTCCTCATCTTCTGAATCCTGTGGAGCACTGCTGGGTAACACACTGGTACCAGTGATGTGGTCAGAGCCTCCACTTGGTGGAGACAGCAGCGCACATGAAATAACCGAGAATCTCCCTTCAGTCAGATCCTACTTCTGGGTACCTGCAGCCACTCCTTGTGGTGGCTCTGAATGCCATCCCCAGCCTCGTGCCATCACTTTGCTGGGTGAAACAATGCAATTTACAATGTTCGAGGGTGGCCTTCCAGGGACCAGCTGCAGTTCCCTCTGCAGATCTAACCTGCATTTATCATCCATGGTGTGATGTTCCCTGGGAAGAGGACATGCCTCAAACAAAGCACTGTTTGCACGGGACAAAACCTTCTCCGAGAAATCAGACCACAGACGAGCCCAGTGCCCAGGCACATCTGGCTTAATCCCCACCTCCCTCCACAGGGTGTATCTCACTTCTCCATGTCTTTGAGTTTTCCTAGGGATCACCAACCTCGTTTAGTCTTTAATGTCTTTACTCAGGTGCGGAATTTGGCAATCCAAGAAGTTCTTCCTTGCCGAAGAGACGAGGCAGAAGCCTTGGGATCACACACGGCTCACACCAGCACTTGGTGGCGTGCCTGGCTGCTCCTACAGGTGAGGCACCGTCTCACTTTCTGAAGCAGACTCTACGGATTTTAGACATGAAAGAGGCAAACAAACATCGCACTTCCATGGATCACTCCTCTGACTAAGTAGGCCACACAGCCAATTACTGTATTACCAGCTCTGCCATCTCAAAATGCTCGTTTCAACATTGCTGCCTGCTTTGATCATCAGACTTTCATCTTCCGATGACGTTACGGCCACTTTCATGTCAAATAGAAGCATGTGAAGGCAGAAGAGATTTAAGGAGGCCTTGATGAAGACTCATCTTGGGGAATTGGGAAGGTAGGGGTAAAAATGTGTTCCTGGACCCATTTAGGTACAGCTGCCCTTGGTCCTACACCCATGAGAGTTCATGAAGGCCTGAGGCTTTAGATGGATGATGCAGCAAGACAATACGGACAAATGACCACGCCAGAAGTACAGTTCTGGCTATAGAGCTGAGTAGCCTGGGTGATGCCTCCATGGAAGGAGCAATGCAAAGAGCTCTTCCAGATGGAAGGATGGAAAGGAAGCAGCTGACCACTGGCACTGGTCTGTTTTGCAGGGTATCCATGAAGCCAGTGTCCCTCCTTCCAGCTGGTCTCCTGTGGCAGGAGAAGGGGCGCAAACCAGAGCTGCAACATGGCGCCGTTTTCATCTCCGAAGAGCGTTTCTCGCTGGCTGTGATACGCGGAACCGGCAATGACTGAAAGCAAATGGGGCCCGTCAGCTGCTGCAGCCAGAAGAAACTCGCGTTTGCAGTTTGCTTGTTCTGATCTGGAGCAGCATTCTCATAAATAATGAAAGTGACTAAAAGCTACTTAAAAAACACACACTCCTCCCTTATGAAAGAATGAGAAAAATCCCCAATTATAAAAGGACATTTCTTCCAGCTAGGAATAATTTGTCATGTAATTCTCTGAAGACAGCAACAGAAACACGCGTGCTCGGTGCTCCCTTTGAGTGATCTGTGATTGCACATGTACTCAGATGGCTTCTAATGAGGCTATTTTTATAGCACACATCCTGCTGAGCTTCTGGGGAGGGGCAAAGTGAGATCAGCAGAGAGTCACTCAACGTCAGCTCCTGGGTATTTTCTCCTCAAAAGGAAAGGAAAAGGAAACAAACGTGGAGGAGGATGCGGTGCTCTGAGTCAACACCTACAAACAAAGCTCTTCCACCACCGCAGGCGTGGAGCATCTTCAGGTTCTTCCTGGATACCACTCAAGTTGGAAGAACCAGAGACACATCACTAATGCCCTGATGATTTCAGTGACGGTGATACCCAGCTCCTCCTTGGCTGAGCATGGTGTGGGCCCATTTACACCACC